>JACJUY010001035.1:131037-159647 GCA_014220935.1 Platorchestia sp. MABIK | reverse complement strand
TATATATATATTTACATATATATATAATAAATATAAATATATATATTTATATACATTCACACATACAATGAACACAAACACACATGTACTTAGATACTAGCATTCCAACATGAAATTACAAGTTTGTTAATTGAATATATTAATATAAAGGGCATTAGTTAATAAGCATCTTATTAAACATGTATGGGTGAATCACACAACAAATTTATATTTCTTATTTAAATGCTTTTCCACAATAAAGAGAAATAACGTGTTAAGTAACGTTAGAAGTTGAGAGTAAATAGAAAAAAAACAGTATTTATTGTTCAAATGCAAGTTGCTAGTATAGTTCAGTACACATATATCTATATAGATACATATTTATATGCGTACACATACCTACATGCATCCACAAATACACACATTTGCATGTACGCAAACATTACCATACAAGCAATCATAATACATACGCTACAAGAAAAATGTTGAACAATGTATTGAAATATAGGGTAATTAGTAAAGGAGATTCGTAACTGCTTTTTCAGTGTGTACTGCAGGTTACAATTATTGTTGAGAACAAGATGACGAGCCTTTTTAACGGTTTCGAGAGAGTTTTTACGTGGTTTCGAGAGAGAGCAACGTCTTTACTCACTTCGTCGAGAACGAAAAGCGGATCATATTATATCATCTCGTAAACAGAATTCCTTTTAAGGATAAAGGAAAACTGGGAATAAAAAGTTAATAATTCATCATGACATGACTTCCGCCCACGGGGTGAGCAAAACCGTTGATTTGCGCGAAACAAAAGATAAGTGGAATTTCGGGAGAAAAATTTCCACCAGCTCTACCTGATCGCGTTCGATTTCAGCGTTTGGTCGCAAATTGATACCAAAGTTTGAGCGAAGCTCCACAACTACGTCACAACCCTTAAGAAGTACATAAAAAAAGCAGTGGAGTTGGAAACTGCGGAAGTTATCCGCGCCGCATCGAGTTTTCAACAGCGCGTAGAGGCCGACATAATGCCCGAAAGTGATTTTATTGAAAACGATTTGTTCACCAAATCTATAAAATAAACTATGAACATTCAAAAGCATTAGGCTCCTTTTTTGTTGAGTTATTAGAATTCAAGTATAGAGAAGAAAATTGTACGGATTTAAGAGCGAGACTGGAAATCGCTTAATCTGTGATTATAATGAACTACAGTTTAGACGGAGTTTAAGTTGTTCAAGTCGATGTAGTAGAGGCAGAGAAATTCTCAATCCATTTAGAATGGGGATCTTCCGCGTCAGGAAAACGTTTCTTATCTATTGGGCCAGCATAGTCAATGTGGATTCGATGTCGAGGATTAGATGACCATTCCCTCATGTGGTTCTTCACAGTTGGTAGGTCTACTTTAGTGAAGGGTGAACGGCTGGTCAAACGTCCACTGTACTTTCTCGCTGATGTTAACTTACCTGCTATTGATGATGCTATTCAGAAGCATTGGAAGTTGTTCAGTAGAGCAGTTTCAACCAAAGTTAACTTCAAAGTCAGACTACAGGCGGGAAGGATAATGTCATTTTACGAATGAGCATTTAATGCCTAAGTTTAAAAAATAGGCTCCGCTGAGTTGAGGGTGTCTCATAAGGCTTGAAACGAAAGGCGTAGAAACATTAAAATTGCATTTTTTTAATTTGAAATACGGGCATTCTCTAACTTTCGTTAAATTTGGAATAAACTCATTTCCCAAATTCGCTCTCAATAGCATTCTTCCTTGCGTTAATTTTCCTTGCTCGTGAATTTGATGCAGGAACAATGTATTCGAGGTATTAAACTTCATTGTAGAAATGTCAAGCAACTCTTCAAACAAAATATGCAGTTGTGTGCGCGTGAGTATGACATATTATGTACGCACCAAAACTGTCAAGTTCACTGACCCTCACAACGGGATTTTGTAGTCTAGTCACAGCCCTGAGTAGTAACTGCAATCAAGCGTATTCACTGCGCTGCGCTCCGCCAACGTTGTCTCGCATCAGGGGTGAGGAATTGGAATCCTCTTCCTGAAGGAGCTTTCCAAACGAAGTTTACTCAATCTCGTAAAAATAAAATTGCAAAAATAGTGTGAAGAAAATACCTACATTTCTCATTTCATGACGTTAAGCAGATAAACTATGTATATAATCTCTCGTTCGCTTCTCACAGGAATGGACTAACTGTGGCTACAAATGACAGAAAAAATTTGCTGTCTCCCATGCGTAAGCAAAGCTGTCAGTTATAGCAGCCTCATTTATTGGACAATTGCCTCAGTACGGGAAAGCAGTAGCCAAGGGACGAAATGAGCACGCACAGTGCAGGGATCAGTGCGGGCTGCAGCAGTCGCCATCCAGTCTTGCGGAGGCGAGGCGGGGGGCAGCAGGGAGGAGGCATCGTCCATATGCCCTGCATTAACTTCAACAGCCCCAACTTATTGTAGGGCACTAATGTCGCCTTAAATTTCCATGAGATTACTGCCTCCTTCTCTTTTGAAGAGGAAGTGACTTACCGTGACCATTGTCCATTTATTTGTTTTGAATTGGCTTTCTAATTCAATTCATCAGTCTCTGAATTGATGCTTTTTGAAATAACGAGTTGAGCCAAGGCAGGATTGAATATTTTTTTCAAGAAAACATTTCATTCCACCTAAATCTCATTTCCTTTTAATGCAAGTTTGGTGGATTAGAAGTATAAAAGCGTTCCGAAATAAATTAATAATTAAAAGAATTTATTTCCTTCAAGCGATGCGTCAAAGAAATCACTGTTGAAGAATATCATCACAGAAAGTTTCAAATGAAGCATCTTGTGCGATCGAAAAAATTCAGTGACTTCCAAGGCAACCAAGGACAGCGTTATTTTATTTGTGTAATTTTATTTAAACTAGAATAAACATTCCAGTCGTTTGACCGAGTGGTCGAAAAAATTATTTAAGAATGAGAAAAATTGTGTTTATTCAGTTTAATATATTATGGATTCGAGCAAGAACTGCATATGCTATAATAGCATTAGAATTTATTTCATTTTAAAGGAATTGGTCTATCGTTTTGCATTCTCTGGTCAGACAAAACGCGATTGCTTTAAAATGCACACAGTACTTCATAGAGAAGTCAACGAATTAAACGTCAAAGCTAAAATTTAGATTTTTAACGTTGGAAAATGCTCTCACGCTACCGTATACTCTCGCTATAAAATATCCAGCAGAAATTTATGCTTTGCGTAATATTTAACGCATCCAAAGTTTTAAACGAAAGGTACTCGACAAACTGTTTCTGTGGTCATGCGAAGCAGCCTTAGATTCAAAATAAAATTAAAGTTCGAACACAGTCTACACACGGGCAGCAGACACTGAGCGAGCATCTGTCGTGTTCACTATTCAATTTACAGAGAAATGGTCTCTGATTGAGAGAATAACTGTATTTACACCAAAAAATGCAATTTGTTTAATGCTTAACGAATTAATGTCAGCAGTATGAACCTGAGTTAGAATATTTTTCTTTTTGTTTGAAAAAATAGGAGCAAGACACCACACCCAACCAGCTGTTCCTGTACATTGTTGTAACGGGAATGTTAATGCCAACGTTGTTCAGACCTGTGATGCAGAATAAATTTTAAATCATTACTTAAAATCAAGTAAATATGAACTGCAAAATGTCCAATTTCCAGAAGGTGAAATTTTAGGATTGAAATAAGTCTGTTACTTTAGGCTCCGTTGTATAGAACTATTTTACCGGAAGTAATGTATGGAATTGGATATCCAATTCTGAATCAGTTGGAGAATTTTTGGACGAAATGTTTCATGACAAAACCCTTATGTTCATCAAAGGTTATTTGTATTAAAGCTGAACCAAGGGTTGTGAGAGAAAAAAAATCAATGTTTTAATCTCTAGTACGTTTAACCTTAGATAACAAATAATTTCAATGCGTGATGCTAATTACTCAAAGATTATCTGAAGAACAAAGTATACACGAATGAGGAGTAAATTATTGTGTCTGCAAAAAGAACGCGTCAACAGCAAAAGCTTGCTCCATAGCCAAAAAATGCGGCTCGTGCTATGAGGGACGTTTGTCAAGCATGACTTGATTTACCGACCCCGCCTGGTGACGCAAATGGGGAGTTTGTTTCTTTTGAAGGTCCACCGTTGGCGGAGAAACTTCCAAGTGGGTGGCGATCTGGCATAATTCAAGTATTGGAGCATAAAGGCCATCGGCCCGTATACGTGCAACTAGTAGGCTGAAAACACTGTATGATTCTCCATAAGAATTTTCTTTCAGAAAAAAATTGACCAATCGGGTACGCTTAGAGCAATGAATGGACTATGATGAAAATTACAATGAAGATATTTTACGATGCTAAACCAAGTTCAGTAAACGGAGAGTTTGAGAGTTTTTACTTCTCATGACCTCTGATTTTATTTAGATTTTTTTTTTGCCTCATTTTATTTCTGTTTCTCTTTACTTTCACTGCACCCTCTACGCTGTTGATAGTCAGGCAATACTATCAAGAAGAATGAGCTCGTTAGCGTTGGCTTTGAACTCAAATATCGCATGTAAGATTATGGAAAATTCATAAAGTAGTATGGTCACGTTATTGTAAAATCGGTGAACGTTGTAAAAAAATTCGCATGATGAACTGAATAGTTTTTTTTTCGCTATTTCTTCGGCTAGTTTTAGGAGTAATTAAAAATTTACTAGGTATTAGAGGCGTGTAGACTGAATCAGTTATACAAAAACAGATTTTCCATTTAACAAGATTTTTCATTCCCACAATAGACCGCCGTTTCGTCGTGCGTGGCCAGCAAGAAGCAACGATTTAGTGCCTCAAATCCCGTCAAATCAAGGACATGGCATTTGATTACTCTGTCGAGTACATGGAGTCAGTCAACATTTTGAAAAATCATAAAGTCGGAACACAACACTATACTTTTTTTGCTGAATTCTCGGTGTAGTTGATGTTATACTATTGTCTGAGGTTCAGTCAATTTTTTGCGAGTCACTCTACTTTTTCTTGGGAGCCACTAAATTAAATCATTTCTTGAGGGTCGATCTATTTCATGGCGTCGTTTTTAATTTCAATTAGTGTGACCACATCTTCGGACGGAGTTATACAACGAAATATTTTAGCATACAGTGGAGCCATACAAGAATTGATCATGAAGTAAAATAACAAAATATGAAAACAAACAAATCATGAAACTACCGTATATTCCCATACGGAGCAGTTCATCAGAATAATTGGAGATGTTATAAAACCGTAAAATATTTGAAAATGAAGTGCATGTTAATAGAATATTAACATACGAAATGGAACATTGTGATGTTTGCGCTAGGAATAGAACCACATGATAATTTCACTGAGAGGTGAAAGACGCGCATGATTTACCAAGCTCTGGGGCGAAGCTTCATCAGTCATGTATAGAAATGGATATTTCTTTCAATTTGAAGTTGAGAACGAGATGAAGGCCTCTTCTCAAATTTAAGGAGCGAAAGGAAGCGATGCTCAGCATCAAGAAGTCTGGTAGGAGTGGCAGGAGCCAGGCGTGTGCAGGAGTGTTTAGAGAGTGGGCTGTCATAATGCGATGTGTCCACGCCGTAATTTGGTTCAAGTGTATGAGCTAAGTTTCAGGTTATGTGCGAGGTAAAATTGAGAAATAGATTAAGTTCTACTCGCGTTAGATAAAGCTTGAACGTAGTCGACGTTTGTGTTTTATTCATGAAAATCATTTACACAATAGGCAACAAAAAATTACTTGTCTGAGTAAACAGCTTTTCAGCCAAGATTTGATCTCGATGCCATCGCAATCTTCATTTCCCCCCGCTTACTTTATGTGTCTCCTCATCATTCTTTTTTGATACTAGATGAATTGCCAGCAGTCTAAGAAAAGTTTGTTGTATGATATTATATTACTCATATAACGTGAGTTTTTGTATAATACGGTGAAGGCGTTTTGAAGCGTCATTTGAAAGACTTCCATCAAATTACGTATGTCTAGATAAAGAACAGACTTGAATACAAACATTGCAAAATCAACTGAAACTGTCGCAAAACATTGAAAAGGAATATTTGAACGGAAAATATTCAGGAGAGCTTCTATTTAAGGTTATTCTTGCACAATCGAATAATTTGCGAAACCGTAAAATGCATTTGTCAAGTAAAACAAATCTCCGAGAGCAAGCCATTAATCACGCGATGGTCGGGAAGTCAAAACCGGGGAACGTGTTGACTCTCAGTCCTGAAAGGGCTGATTGCTGGTGGCATCGTGTTCCGCACCCTGTCAGTTTGCTGCGCGCTGGAGACTGGCCAACTGCAGCGCGTTGGCGATCGCTGCACTGTGTTGGGGAGGGTATTCAGCGCTGGTCATGGGGTGTTAGATAGGCTGGCTAAACACTACTCAAACCTGACAGTCGGTTGCTAAAGCGGCTGACTTTTAATGCATAAAAACAACATTAGACTACTGAAATAGCCCACAGAAAAATGCGAGTAGAGCACTATAACGGCCGGTTAAACGCTGAAAACTAGCAGCAAAAGCCGTAACGGCAGCCTGAATTCTAAAAACTGGCAGTAGCGAGATGAAACAACTTCCCACGTGCTGAAAATTGGCTCTATAGCACTGAAACGTCCGACTTATTCTCACAATTTTTAGCAGAGCACCGAAACGCGGGTTGAAATTAAAAATTATCGTTCAAGCACTGAAACGTCCGTCCAAATCAAAAAATGTTAGCAGAACGCTGAAACAGCTGACTGAGTACTGAAAATAGAAAACTGAGTCTATGGTGGAAGATTTTAACTTAAATTCTCAGATTCAAATTAGTAAATTGAAATGAGCTAACTTTTTAAAACTTCTATCGTAACTTTTAACCAAGAGGAAACGGAAGTCTGAACACCAGATTACCACTCTCAAGAAAATTTCCATCGACTTTACAGTTGATATCTTGCAGTTCTGCTTTCTGCAATATAGATCTTGCTGAGAGCTTCTTTCACCGATGAGATATCTGAGAGAAGTGAACCGTGAGGCGCCTTCCGGAGTTGGTGAAATATTCCTGACATCAACGCAGGCGCAGGACCTGCTAAACTGGCACCATCTGCTGCTGGTAGAGCTGTTCTAATTTTATTGCAAGGCCATACCGATGACGAACACTTAGAGCAACACTCCAACACTCGTTGGAGCAACACTCGTCTAGTAAACACATTGTAAGTGATTGTAAATGTTCTCAGACACAGCGACATATAGCTTTGAAAAACTAAATTTACCAAATTAAATTGGATCCCATTATTATTCCAATACGTGGTACTCTCTCGTAAAATGGATTTTCAAATAGAATGAAAAAATGATACTGAAATGTTTGAGTGCGCATTTGTAGATTTTATGTATACAATGGAATGATATGAATATTCGTCCACCATGAATCGTGTATTGAACAAACTTCCAATAAATCAGAATTGATTTTCATTCCTTCATTGCACATAAGTGCACAATGAATGTGTGGACTGATTCTGGGACAGAGATCTGTGATTGAATTAAAAATAAGATCGTTTTCACGAAATTTAAGGAATGATGTTTGGCAGAGAGACTCTAAACCATGGGAGACAACTACAGCAGAAAATTTGAGGGAGGTAAAATGATAAAACTATTGTGCAGCCCCACCGTTAAAATGACAGCTTTTTGCTTAATATGGTGGTATGCTGTGTTTCTTTTGTGAAAACTGTTTTTAAATAAACTGTTTAAGCGCGCGTCCTTTATTCTCGCAATTCTCATATTATGTCATTTTATAACATTTTAACAAATTTCAATGGATAGAAATGAATTAGAAATGAAAAGTCAGAAATTTGCAATCGTTATGTAGGGCTCAGACATCCAACCTTGTAAGCGACCAACAAACTGTGTTTAATTAAATTAATTGCATGAGCAAGTTTTTCAGCAAATGGTTTCGGTTCGTGTATTGCAATTAGAAATAGTCGAATGAACATCTCGCACCACGGTATAAACTCGGCGCCAAAAAAATCCCACATTTCGAAAATTTCGTTTTGAGCGAAAATAGCTCACACATAATTTTTTGTACCCTTACAAGCTTAATATCATTTAAAATCGAAATTAATGACCTCTATAATGAGCTATTGTTTATTTTTGTAAAAACAATCCTAGTAAAAACTATTGATTTTAATTTAAAAGTCCCGAAATACGCGTTTGGCGGATTACTAAATGCGCCTCATGGACGGGTGTAAAAGAGAGGATGAAAGTCAATCAAGAGTCATTCGCTATCCAGACGTCACTGAGGTTACACCTGAACAGCTACAGCAAGAAAAAAAAACTTGGAAAACGGATACCACGCCAGAACAAGCAGCTCATCTGAGGGATGTTGTTCCACTCCTCGATGACGGCATCATGAAGCTCCTCGAGAGTGGCAGGAGCAGGATCACGCGACCGCACCCGCCTCTTCAGCTGATCCCAAAGGTGTTCGATGGGATTTAAGTCAGGACTCCTTGCTGGCCATTCCATAACGGTGATACCAGCAGCGTGCAGGTAGTCCTGAACAATCAACGCTGTATGGCTGCGGGTGTAGTCGAGCATAAACTGGAAGCCAGGTCCTATAAAATCAGCATAGGGGACCACATGTAGATCCAGGATCTTCTCTATGTAGTGTTGACCAGTCATGGATCCTTGGCCACGGCCACCTCCAGTCCGGAAAACGCATCGAGGGTGTGCCTTTACACTAAAGATAGGCGCAGGAGGGTGTACAGGAGACAGGAGCAGCGGTACACTGACGCCTGCACCGTAGTAACCGTTGGCTACGGAGGTGGATCCATCAAGTTACTATGGTGCAGACTTCAATGTACCGCTGCTCCTGTCTCCTGTACACCCTCCTGCGCCTATCTTTAATGTAAAGGCCCACCCTCGTCTCGTCAGAAAACAGGACATTCCTCCATTAGGCGGACGTCCAATTCTCGTGACAAGTGCGAAGTCCTCTTCTGGCAGTCCGGTGCTGTGCATTCAATTGGGGGCCGGTAGTGGATCTACGGGACAAGAAATTCCTCTCTCGTAGTCTTCTTCTGATAGTGGAGATGATCACCAACGTTCTACGAGCTGCTCGAAGCTGCTGCTGGAGCTCAACAGCGTTGGAAAAACGATTTCGCAAAGAAGTCGTTACAATGTATCGGTCGTCTGTACCGGAAGAACAGCGTCGTCTCCCGGATCCATACCTCCTGATGTGGCCGCCAGTCTCCTCGACCAGCTCGAATACTCGTCGCACTCGAAAACGGCCGATATTCAGAAGCCAAGCAACTTTAGCTTATCGTAGTCCAGATTGCAGTAGTGCAATCACTTGAGCTGCTTCTTCTGGCGTGGTACCTATTTTCCAAGTTTTTTTTTGTGCGCTGTAGCTGTTCAGGTGTGACCTTAATGACGTCTGGATAGTGAATGTCCCTAAATTGAGTTTTAATCTCTCTTTTATACCCGTCCATGCATGGGGGAGGCGCCATTAGTGACTCGCCAACGCGTATTTCAGGACTTTTGTATTAAAACTCAAATTCTTTGTCGAAAATTGTTTATACGAAAATAAACAATAGCTCATTTTAAAGGTCATTAATTGCGCTTTTAAATGATATTCAGCTTTTTAGGGTACAAAAAATTACGTAGGAGCTATGTAATTTCGTTTTCTCGAAAACGAAATTTTCGAGATTTGCGATTTTTTTGACGCCGAGTGTATTACAGGAAGAGTTGAAAAGTTAACCCTTTTAGCACCCTTTCCTGGAGGGCACCCTTTCAGTGGCATGGGTCCCACAACATAAGTAATTTCGAAACATATCTAAAAATCAACAAAGTAAGTCAGTCCTCCATAAAATATTCTCGAGCTGAAGAAAAAATGTGAAAGAAAAATAAAATGAAATTTCAATTACAAATCTACAGAACATAAACAAATAACTAAAAAGAACTGATAGCCATGCAACATTATTAAATAATGATCATATAACGAAATACTCACAGTGATGGTGATGATTTTCATTTTGAATCATAACTTTTGAGCCCTACGTGATGCGTGTTTCTTGATTAGAAGGAAAAAAAATCATTTTCACACACACTTAGCCATTGTGTTGTCTCAAATTATTACGTGGATGAGTTGAGTTTATATTTTTAACGTATTTTGAGTGAACAATTTTATTGTGTACGCAAATATGAGTCTTCTCACTCTATAACTCTGAAGTTTTATTGAAAAATAATTCTACTTTTGATTTCAAAAAATATTGTGAAATTTTCATTTCAAAGATACGAACATGCTGAACTGATTTTTTGTGTTAAAATTAGTATCTGCAATTTACCAGGCGTAGAAAGTTAGCTCCAAAACTGGGTATCCACTGCTGCGTCCGAAGTTGATCGTTAGTGTAGGGAATGACTGAATATTTTGGGTCATTTCATAATGTTAACATCAACTCTGAAATTGACTCCACATAATATGTACCGTAGTGTATTTATTTTGGTTGTATCAAGTTTTACTCTTGGACTTTGGGCAATTTTTTGAGAGTTGTGTTGAGTAGTAACCTTAGTAGCCTCGAAAATTACAAAAAACATTACAATATGGAAAAACTGTAACAGGTTTTTTTATGACTATATTGGTGTCTTGTAGGGACGATTTCGAAAAATAGAAACTCGCATAATGAGCTTCCAGTCAACCTGAAACCCCATTAGCAGCGTTTGTTTCTTCAAGTCAGTTTTAGATAGAATCTACGTCACTCATCCTCCAAAACGCACAACTGTGTCTGATAAAAGTAGCTTTTCAAAATTTAACTGTCCATGGATCAAAGCATATGGAAAATTTGCGTTTACTCAAATTTACTTTTAATCGTAAAAATCAAATCTGTAAACAAAAATTAGTAAAAACATGCATGTGTGTTGACATGCTAAACTATCAGATTTTTTTCAGCCGTATTCTGAAAATAATTTCCCTCCCAAATAGGACAAGCATGTATAACTCCAGTGAGAATTTGAAAACTATTTAAAAAAATGAGCTAGTAAATTTATGTCAAGTTGCAGTAGTTTCTCATTTGAATATTGATAGAAAGTATGAATGCAACATTGGCAGTAATAGTGAATACCAAATAGAAAATCCTACTAGAGAAGCCTCTGGCCTGCGTTGCTCATCTCAACGTCATCAGAAGCTTACTTCTAAATTGATTTTTTTTCTCTCACTCTTTGATGGTTATGTCAATGCCATCGTAATTGGTTAGAAAAATTACTAAACGATAAAGTCCACTCATGAAGTTTTTTCTATTATTTTGGCTAGCGGTGAAGTGGAGCGCATCGGAAGCGTTAGTATACTAATATTAACTTTAAATAAATAATCAGGATGATATGGTAATTGCTTTGGCACAATACCGCAATACTCTTTCCAATGTACTCCTATTTACCATGAGCAATCGTTCAGCTCCAGGCTCGGATTAGGCCTGAAGTACTGTACTGATTCTGGATTTAAACCAGGAAATCTGTGGTTGTGCGTGAATAATATTGTGCAGAATTTTCCCGACATTCAATTGCAATTGGAACCATACCTCTTTTAAAAATAACTAGATTCAGCAATTATTCCTTGGTTTCATCGGCAATTTTTAAAGATCTTTTCAAAGTATAATAATTTTAAGGAAATTATTAAGGAATTTATTTTACTATGGCCTCGAGTCGAAGTCGTGTTCTGTTTGTGTGAACTAAGCAGTATTAAATAGTTTTTTTTCTGTAAGTTAACCATTAGGGCAAAATTTTCATCAACGAATGCCATTGCGATTCAGCTGCAAATGAATGAATTTGGAACTTTCGGCGCTAACGTTTCGGGAAAAACTTGTGAATGAGATCAGTGCGAAATTGGACGTTGGTTAAACATGGACACATTTCTAAAATTGTATAATGATATTTCTACCTTTATTCAACTCCATTGTTATAAATATTAAAAATCTTTTTCTTAATAAATTTTAATATAAGCGCACATTTCTTGAATAGCGTCCAGTAATAACTCAACAGATTGCAGAAAGGTGATTACCAACGTGTGTTCGAACATTACAGCCGGCACGGCTAGCGCCACGGCTGCTGCCCCATTTACCTTTCTCCGTGCGGACGTCAGTGAGAGAGCAGCTGCACCGCTCAGAAAGGAAGTGGGATTTCCGAAGAGAGCATCAGACGTCACAATGCTTCTATCATTGAAGTTTGGGTCCGTTTTGAAGGCAGGAATTCCATCTCGGTCCCTATACATACTCCGGATGCCTCAGGACCGCCACAAGGAGCTTGTATTATTAAGAACTGCTCAATGGTCGACCTCTACTTCTCAGGGAATGAGAATATCTGAAATTTTAGTTCTTCTCAAGTTATTTACGCTAGAGCACTGATGCAAAGAATAGTTCATAAGGCAGTGGCGTTGATTTTCACTTGCTGGTGAGAGTTCGAAGGAGTACGAGATACAAAAAATTTTTTATTTCGATTCTCAAAAAGTTGTTGGATAATTTACGATTACATCTTCAGCCGTTTAATTTTTGAAGAAACTGTGACTTTGAGGCATTTAAGTTTTGAATTATCATAAAGATTAGCTTGAAGCCTTGTGTTAATTTTGCGATAACAGCTGCGAGCACAAGTGTCTGCGATCTTCTACTTAGTTTTGGGAGACACTGAGACTCTTTCAAGTTCGTATTGTAGTACTCATTGAGCTTTTGTCAAGTTGCCTTTGTTTCATCAGAATAATAACATAGCTTCAAAAACAAGGGAACTGTCTTCAGATGTGCAGTGACTAAGGACTAGGAAAATGTGCGTAAAAGTTTTGACGCTACTTTTTTTTCGAGAAAACAATTTCTAAAACGCAATACGTACAAGTCGACAGTAAACACTCATATCTACGAGTGCATTAACAAGCGCAATTGAAAATTTATCCATCGTATTTACAGGGAAATATGCTCGCACTGAAGTTATGTTTTCACTGCTTCTCAAAATATTCTCCACCAATATTAGACAGCACGACTCGCCAGATCTTTTGTTTTCTCTGTGTTTTGTCTAATTCACTATTTGCTGCTGCCTGTTGATTTGATGCGTATTTTAAGGTAAATGTTACAATATATATTTTAATCAAATACATACGCAACCAGTTTACATTCCCCTTTATATCCCTCAATATATATTTCCACTGTATATTATATGGAATATGATGTATCGGCGTGAAAATATTGTGTGAGTTTCACTTCATGCGAGAAAGCAGTAGCACCAGTTGAGTCGGTGAAAATTTTTAGTTTGCCTTAACGAGGATAATTTGTATAAAAGAGAACTTTGTATTCTTGCCAGTTGTGCTCATAGCTGAGGGATATTTAGCTGTCAATTTTTCTACTAACTCAACAAAAAATAGTTCAAAGGGTAAACAAGATATTAGTGAACTATTGTTCTTCTTTTTATAAGAAGACAATAAGTGACATCTAATAGGATTTTGAATTATTGTTACGAGATTCATAATTGCCTCAGGATTACAATCATTGTAAGATTTTGAAGTATTTATCACTCTCCTTTTCAATGACAAATACATGATCAACATATTACAGTACATGACGTGATGACCAAAGAGGCGCCAAATAATTTATCTGCATCCGATTAATGGAAAGCAGGTCACTGCAGAAAACTGAGTGTGTGAACAGATTTTCATTATGTAAAAATGCGAGGTTAAAGTAATTCATTTTTTTACGAACCATGAAGCCGAAAGTGAAAATTGCCTGAATTGATAAAGCGAAGGAGTGAGAGCACAGTAAAAGTGGGAGCCGAATTATGATACATGATCTCACTCAAATTTCGAATGACTCCATCCTTACTTTAAAGTTTGTAGCAGAGAGGGCTTACATTAGTTAGTCAATACACTTATGTGGGCTCAATTTGTTGTTTTGAGGAGAAATGTCCTTGAGGATGAGCAGTTAGTAAGATTCATACCACCACTGTTTTCGTTGAAATTTTAATTTTTTCGGTTTGATGATCATGCTGGTGGTGTTCAATTCAGTTCTCTAATTTTCGTAGGATATATAAAGTTACATTTGTTGTGTGTCAGAACATGTTTTTCTAATTGGTAATTTTTTGTCAAGCTCATTCTTGTTCTTAACTCACTCAATCCAAAAGATAATATGAGGTTACTTTATTTTCAAGATGTTGGTCACAATGATATAATGAAGTATAATCGGGAAGTTACCATCCGTAATTATGTAGTGTTTAACTTTTGCCAACCTCATATTCCCAATCTAACATCCCAATCTAACATCACATTCAAGGTTTTCAGGGAGTAAAGCCAGAAAATCTGAATAATTGTATAACTTAAGATACTCAGTACGAGTGGAACTGAAAAAAGGGCAACAAACTTGGATGGGAGGCGGCTGAAATGCTCCTCCTTTACGCCAAATTCAGCAGGTTTGGCCATCAGTAACAAGGCAGTTCGAGGGCTCCGTGTGAAGAGCCCAGACTCGTCACCAGCCTCCAATTTTAGTGTCTGGTAAAGACTTCGGCTGAGCGATCCAGATTTACTGGCGGTGGGGAGACATGCTCCGTTTGAACGCGGTTCCCTGGCGGGAGTGTGCATGGAACGAGGGGCGAATGACCTGATGAGCAAGGTCCAAATGTGTGTGCCGGGCGATTTTCGTGGAAGCTCACAGGCGAAAGTCAGCGCTGACACTTGATAGTGTCATGTAACAACAGCTGGCCTGTCCGCTTAAGAGTACGCAGGCTTGTGTGAAAGTACGGTAGCTTATTCTTGATTTATTGGTGAAACTCAAATATAGTGAATTAAAGTGAAATTTAAAAAAACATTTTTAGCGGTTTAGCAGTAGCATGAATTCATGAAATGCAAAAAATGCAATAGCTCCTAAACATCGAATCTAGGTGGCTGCAAAGGAACAACACTACTTTTTCAACAAAATGAATGTCATTCTATCGTCTATTCTTCTAGATAAACTTTAATCATGGGCTCAAACCAAACTTGTGTTGAAATTTTCAACACTAGTACGGCTTACTCATCGTAACTTAACCTGTGAATAGTTTGTTATTTTCCGCTGTAAACACATTTAACGAAATTCGATGTTAAAGAAATGTTAGCGTTGGATTTGGAACTAAAGGGATCCAGCGAACTTCTCAGTGATAAAAAAAGTCACATCGTCGATCGGTTGTCACATCGAGTTACTCAGCATCGTAGAGGTGTGAAAGATGAGTAATTCCCATTATACCACAGTAAAAATTTATTCGTGGGATTTAGAATTTTAATTGCTGTTGTTTACTTGTTATTGTTAGTTTATCTCACCCAAAGTGTTGTCATATTCATACACTCCCGAGATATTTCCCATCAGGCACTCAGTTGCATTTAATTTCTAATTTTCTCACATTTTAGGCTCCATCTTGAGTGTCGCATACTGTAGTGTAGAGGAAACGTAAAAGTATAGTTGCATCGATATATTCACTCTTAACATTATCATGTAACATTCCAGTTAATATCTAATGGATATCATTTCTAATATAATGCAATCAAATATACGAAGCATCAGTCATTATTATAACATGTATCTGCCGCTGAGAAATATTCAAGCTGGACGACCAAAACTAGAGGGCTCTAACGAAGTGAATCGACTTTATTTACTTCATCACTTCAAGTAATTCAATGAGAACAAGTGTGCTGTCGAGCAGTTTCTTCTTGATCGATAGCTAGCACTCACGTATTCAGCAATAATGTCGCTTGGATGCCGGCCGATGTCTCTCAAAGAATTACGGAGGCTCCGCACCGAGCGAATGACTTGAAGAACTCGAGCGAAGAATCTTAGAGAGTGTCCCTTGTTTTTACGAGTACCAGCTCGACTCAGAGTGGCTCGTTGGTGTTAAACTTCTCGAAAACTTTGCCATTAAGCGAATTAGTTTCGTCTTTCTCGACGCTCTGTCAAATGAGAAGGAAAAATTGTTCGCACTTCCTCCAGACGCAAAACATCCTTGAGTGTCGGAAGCGCGAGGCGGCGATGTAATCTCGGGAACTGAGAGGGCAAGTTTTCTCACACATTTTGTCTGAGAAAGAAAGTTGGATGTTCGGTAGAACAAGCATTTGTGATGCTGTTGATACAGGTTTAGGCCTTTGGAAGGTACGGATGTGGCCGCTCAAATTTTTTAATTTCTTCCTTGGCATTTATTTTCGCACAAATGGAGACATAGCCTTGAAACAGACTTAGAGCGCTTTATTTTACTCATATTAGTGTCAGATCTGTTCGGGACATTGTACTCATATTAATCTAATGCTGGGACTGATCATGTCTTGTTGTACAACGAATTGTTCAGTTAAAAAAAATGATGCAGAATTTCTTGATGTCAACATTACACAATAACTTTGTACACGAAAGAAAACATGGAAAAAAATACATCTTTATTCCAACGTCTCAGATCCTCATTAAAGTGAATTAAGTAAGTTGATTAAATTTATAATGTTTTGTTTCTATCGCTATTTCTACTTATTGTTTATCATTTGTATGTGATTGGCTTTATTATTATTTATGTATCTTGTTCGTGCTCTCACCTAGTATCACAACTGAACAAGTGGGAAAATAATCCAAAAGGACATTTCTGGTTCTAGAATTTGTCCCTATCGTGTGCTCGATGTTTTTAGTGACAAATTTCTTTTCCGCTAAAAACTAGTGTCGCTATTTTGTTCACCAACAATTTTCGGTAGATTTTAAAAATTTCCTTCTGTATTTGAACACCTTTGAAACCGACCAAATGTATTTTTCAACGATCTCATCGCTTAAAATGTTGTTTTTGGACACATTGTCGAGCGATGAATTTGAAGGTGGGGCGGCGTAACTTCGCTTCTGCTTCTCAATCGCCATGCAGGAGACGTACGAGATGCTTTCAACGACCTCATCTGCTGCTTAATTAAAAGCCCGCTTCAAAAACTCAGCAGTCCAAAATTTTTTTATACTTCCAGTAGAGTGCATGATTTTATCTTATTATTTTATCATCATACTTGGTTCCTGGAACCGTTAAGGAGAATACCAATAAACTATTTTTCCAGTGTCAGATAAGCTCACAGATATTTATTCTTAAAATGGTTTTGAGTAACGAAAGGTAATTCTTTACTAGGTATAGATTATTGGCGACATACATTTCGTTCAGATAATTCAGTTTTTATTAAAACTGAATGACTCATTTATGAGAGAAGAGGCAGTTACAGTTCCACGCATGAAATGATTAGTCTAGCTGAGGCTGTATGTGAAATTTGGTTGCAATTCGAAAAAATTGCTAGAGTCGAACACAACTTTTGTAAAGACTGTGAATAAATGAGAAGATAAAATACAACGAATGATACACACTTAATTCAGTATTTTTGTCGCTATTTACGCATGGTCATTTGAAAGCGTCAGCAAGTCACATTTTTCTATTAAATGTAAGTATTATTTAGCCTCTTCAATTTTGAGTGGCAAATAAAGATTCGCAGATGCATGGCAACGCTGATTATAAAGCATGTGAATACGTGAAGATGGCAATAAATCAGTAGGGGCTAAAATAGCGAAACTGAGAATAAAGTTACAGAAATAATAATACCGTAAAGGTAACTACCACAGTCGGAGCATTCTTTCCCTCTAAAATGAGAGCTAAAGAGTTCGAAAGTAGAGCCTTCATCTACATATTGAGCAGAGTCAAGCTTAGTTCTAAAGAGCGCCACATGCTAATTGTGCCTAATAAGGCATCAGTGGTGCGTGCTGCGCGTTGTCATTACCAGAGCTCAAAAGAGCGGCGCTCAGAGACAACTATTCTTTGCAGAGCGGCCGTTGGCGGCAGTCCGGCCAAATTATCTGCATTCGCAAGGTACGATCCGCAGCTTAAAATTTCTCTCCGTCAGCATAGCAATTAGAGACTTGGGCCAAAAACTCTCTCGGAATTTTCGGAGTTTATTTTGGTCGCGGACAGCAGGAAAAACGACAGAGTTGTCAGTCCCGTGTTCTTGCCTGGAGGGCGGAACTGTTTTGTCTCGCCCGTGGAAGAAAACACAGACTCTTTCTTATTGTTTAATTCTTTTGATAAAGTTTCTGACATGGATTCGACTCAAATTTGAAAACTATTTGTCAGTTTTTGTCTCAAAACCTCTTCAACTTTTAAAGTGGATGAGCTCGAAAGGTCCCTATTACTCTACTCTGCAAAAACAAATTTGCGTGCATAGACCTATACAATTACGGAACACTTTTAGATAAATCATTCCAGAATCAAACTTGTAGCAATCTTGATTTTTTAGAACAATTACATCAATATAAATTAAATGATTACTTAAGTGAACTTAATAATTTAAACAACACATGGCTTACATAGTTTAACCCTAATTAAGGCTTTAACTTACATTAAACTAATGATAAAATAAACAAAATACTGGTTATTCTTTGATCTCATTCAGCTCGAAACACTGAAAAGTGACTTGGTTAGAATTGCACATTTATTCCAGAACCAAAAATTGCGCTTCGGAATCTTCACCGTGAAAAAGCCTCTCTAAATGAAATCACACGCTACACTAATTCCAGAGATAAATCGTAAGACTTCTGCTTCTGACTAAATAAATATATGCCTTTTCACGCCATCGAATACCCTCTGGTTGTCCGCAAAAACGTGAAATGATTTCAACAATTTTTCAAAAGATTTCGACAACATGTAAAAGCAATTTATCAGTCAGAACAGGTTTGTTGAAAGAAACTGATCGCCCAGTATTAAAGGTTTGTACAAAAGATGGGGAAAGTGATATTCCCCAGCAAATAATTTGTCTTAGTCTGACATATTCAAAAGCATCTGGGTCTCGGACAACTAGCGCTTGTATCATTATAACAAAATTACATCGTTCGTCACGGATCGTTAGACGTTAAATACATTTAAATAATTCATCACATAACACTACGGTTGTACGAGTAATTAATTCTAATTATTGTATTTTTAATGAGAAAATCTGCATGTTAGTCTGCTCGTAGAAAATGATCGTACACAATTGTTTTTAGGATGATCGGTTTTTTACTTTTGTTTCTCCTATCATACGCTTTGTAAATCAAACATCCTGTTCAGTTCGATGTTCACTTTCTTGTGTAATATTCAATCCCGTTACCTAAATCCTACTCGTGATCTTTAGGCGTTTTTACATTGTTCAGTAATATTTAACTGTGCAGCAAAATAGATAAACAGACAATTTAACTGTGCAGCAGCAGCAAATCAGATAAATTAGGACTTTACTGCTGCCCTGTAAACTTCATTTCACATTGATTTCTTTGGAATAACTGACATATACGATGCTGTTTTAACAGATCAGTCACTGATCCTCAGAGTTTGTCGCATAACAATCGAGAGAAACAGTCGGATGTGTCTAAAAGGCCTCTCATGTTGTCTAGAATATCTTTACATCTAAATCGAATTGACGAACTTAGTATACCAAATTGCTTGATTAGATTGCTAAAATTCGCACCCCACAGATCATGAATTTGAAGTTAATATTTATAGTAAAATCGCTTCAACATCGCTGTTCAGGTGAGCTCAGGGCATAGACGACGAATTTAAATTTGTTTTACTATCTAACTCTTGAATGAATTGCAGCATAAAACTCACTTATGACCGCAAGGAAAATTTTACATTGTGTCTTTCTTTCTTCGGAATCGATGAGCGAAAAATAATGTATTCAATCAATCTTGACTGGCAACTGCAGCAATATTTGAAACTTCTGCGCATGACTTTACTTATGGCTAATCTAAATACTGCTTCACAATTTCATTATTTCAAGGGTGCCATGTATATTTACTCAATCCTTGGATCTTTTCAAAAATACTCACATAACGTAGGTTGTAACTGATTTGCATAAAAATAGTGAAGTATTTACCTCCTTTAAAAGTAATAAGAAAAAATTTAAATTTGATGATTGAGATAAACATCCCTGGAGCAAATATTGAAATTTCACTTTCCAAAAGACTGAAAGAAAAGGAAGTGAATGGACTAAGCTAGACTCACATACTTCGAAGCAGTATCAACACACACACCCTCACTCTCATACCTTCTCTTTTCTGCGACGTCTTCTTAATTCAGGAATCGCTATACGTATGAATTCCATTATAACACTCCATAGCTCAATAAAATGTAAACATATTGCATTATCCAGGTACTGATAATTTGCTAAAAATTCAAGTTCATCATTTCGAACCTCAACACAACACTTTAAATTTCAATAGCGATAAGTTGAACAACAACACCAAGAAACGGAAATGTTTTATTAATCGTATGACAGAATTCATATAAAATCTATTCTTTAACATCAATTTCATTTATTTAAATTGCACAGACGCTTACGTAAGCTCACGTAGTGTTTTCCATCTCTCAATGGAGTTAACTACTTTTAAAAAAGCTTCATGTTTGATGATAACGATCGACATCTCGTCACCGGCATCTTTCCGCTAAACATTGAGGCAGCGTCTAGTTCCGCACAAGCAACGTGCAATACAGTACAGGGTCGCCAACACTCGAAACAATTGTTAATATATTCTAAAGTGGTCACGTCGGCTCTACCGCACGCCGGAGTGATCCGGGTCGAACATGCTGTGCAGGTGCTGGCTGATCAGTGACGATTTTCTCACGATGTCCAGAGGGCAGGGCTCCTGCTCACACGCCAGTAAGAAATCTTTCATCAGTTACTTAAAATTTGAAGTGCTTTCAAATACGTTCTAAGTCCATCATTTTGGGATAATTGTTGCTCAAGTTTTCGCATGTTACTAAAGTATATTTAAATATAGGGGCCAAAATTCCTAGAGAAAGAGAAAGGTAGGTAACACCAGCGTAACTTCACGCGAATTGGGCGAAAATTACGGTCACAAATGAATTAGTTCAAATACCTCTACAAGGAGTTCATTTTTTACCCCATTGCGAAGAAGTGCAACGCATGCTCGGTTTAACTTCAAAGTTGTCGTTTGAGTTAGACTCGTTACACAGCTTTCCACCTTCAATTAAACCTCTACGTTTTGACAACAATGTTCCATCAGTCTCTGGTATAAAATTTCCAAGCATTTATCTAATGTAAGGAATTTCGGAGAAAACCTGCCGTTTTTGAATTACAGCGGCAAAAATGAATAACGGAAACAATTATCCGCTAGTTTGGCAGTTTGAGTGTAATAATCCCAGAAGTCGTGTTTCACATGATGACATCCACTAAACGGCTATGCGGATGTTGTTCGTCAATCTATCTCTCAGCCTACTTTCGAGACTTGCTTGAAATACTGTATTTGAAAAAAACGTGTAGGTCCGAGGTTATCTTATTTAGTGGAAAACACTGAAATTAACGAGAGAGGCGATAGAAAAAATATAATAAACATTCAATTGGATGTATCGTGCCCTACGCTCATTCCCTACAAATAATCTGGAAATAGCAACGAAAAAACTGGAGCTTTATTCAAGGATAAACACTGTTTATAATCAAAAGATTATTTCAATCCGTAAATGAGCAAGGGTTCTAAAATACGGAAGTCAAATTTTAGCAGAGCACAGGTCAAGAATATTGAATTTATCATCATTTACTTATCGTAACATTTATTGTTCTGCTCGTAATACCGTGTGAGCAATGCCGCCTTCTGCCCGAATGAGCCGACGAACCAAGAAAACATTCGATGGCTGCTGCCAGCAGGTTCAGCTGACCTTATGCAAAATGATCGATGAGTAGAACCTACACACTCAGATGCACAAAGCCTGGAGCTAAAATTGCAAATGAGGGAAAATCGAAGTCAGTTGGCAATGCATCTCTAAAGAGGAAAATTTTGAAATTTGGCTTTTATTTACTCGTAATAATAAAAGTTGGTGAATATTTTTTGACCGAAGCATGTCAAAACCCTTTTCATTCTTTTTAATGTGGTTCTAAGTAGGGAAAAAATGAAGCATCTAATTTGATAACTTAAAATCAATTTGAACTGATCAATTTAGCACACTCAACTGCCTGATTAAGGTTCCAACATTCGCCCCTCGCGGATCATAAATTTGAGCTTGATACATGTACAAATATCGCATTAGCATCACTATTCACAGAAAGTCAAATAATAGACCAGGAATTTTGCAGATGTAACTTAATTTTACCTTTTAACTCGTAAATAAATAGCAGCAGACTATTCATATATTGCTGACAGGATTGCTTGGCATCAGTTTCACGTTTTATTGATTGCTCAACTAATTTTATCGATTGGATTCTAATAAAAACTCATTTTTATCATTGATGTTCCCAAATTATTTGTTGAGAATGAGCTTAGGGCTCGAAATCTCTAATTAAATGTTTTAAGGTATTTCTTTCTATCGTCTCATTGTCCATTTCCTTCTCAAGAAAAATGATTCAAGTTAAATATTGTAAAATACAAAATTTTCAAGACCAGGGTGTAACGCACTAGTTGCTGAAAAATTTCGAAACGACGTAGCAAGGAGCAGAGTCAACAAATATTAGTTCGTTCACCCACCAATGGTGTATGTGTCATGACGCGCGTTAACGACTTTCAGGAAAATTCCATTCCCGCAACCAATGTCCAGCCCATTCCTAAATAATGGTGAAAAATAATGTTATAAATCGCATCTGCGAATAAGATCAACCGCATCCAATTGTCCCAATAATGATGCTAGAGTAAAGGTTTTTCATTCAGAAAAGATTTAAAAAAAATAGCGTCTACACATGTAGTTCATCTGTACTGAATGTGTGAATTATTTAATGACAGTAAAAATACGAGTAGTTACAAAAAATATTGCTTCGTATTCTCACCTAAATTCAGACACTAGAACACTTCGTTATATCTACCAATGTAAAATCTATATGAAACTACGGTATTAGATTGCGAGATCCTAAACATGCTAAACTGTAGCTTTTCCACGTTGAAACAAAAGATCTGATGACACTGGGTGAACGTTAGAGCTTGTGAAATTGCATTCAACTCCCTCCAACTGAGATACAGGGATTGGACCAGGAGCAGTAATAGTGCAAGAAGGTAACTATCTCTGGTTACAGGAGCATTAGATGCTCCCTGCTCTACCTTATGTTTAAGCCTGATTGGTGTCTAATGGCGTAGACTTTGGCCCTAGCACACTAGCCACTCTGTGGCGCCACAGAGTGGCGAGGATGTGGTCTCCCATAGGTTTCCATTGTTTTTAAGTTTTGCCGAGCACACAAGCGACTGTGGTTCGCGAAAGTGGCTGACAGTCGCCCATCCCCGTCACTGCCGTAGCGTGGTGCGGCTTTGTAGTCGGGAGGCACTCACGTCAACCTCGCACATTTTCATGTACGTGTGTTACTGCGTTCGTGTGCGTGAAAAGTGCGTCTGGTGCACTGATCCAGAATTTACCTCCTTGCCAGAAGTCGTGGTGTCGTCTAACTATAATAAGTTACCAGATGTCGCAATGCAGTTCGGTTATGCACCTGCTTTCAAAAAAATGCGTCATGATTTGGAAATGGCCATGCAGAGCGCGAGCTTATACGCAAAATGGAAGGAGTTCAATTACCAGATAGTTTTGAATTGTAAGTAAATATACTGATATGAGCGCATAAAACTTTTCAGTAAAATTTCCTCAGTAAAGTAATCGAATTCATTTGGCATAAAAATGCATATAAGGCAACTCACAAAACGCTTCAGCACTAGAACAGTTTTATCTAATTGATATTTTAAAGCACTAGTTAATTGCATGAATTAACTACCAATTAAAAACAGTCGTGGGAGTTGCGATGAGTAAATCGCAAATGCAATTATATCGCTTTAACGAAAATTTATCGCTTATAGTTTATCGTAAGGCTGGAAAATTTTTTCGCTGATATTTATCGCTTTCAAATCCCCCTTGATAAAGTAGAAGACGAAAAACCGTAATGGCGGGAGGTTAGAGGCCACGGTGCATACCGTGTTACAGGCTCATTGTTACGCGGCAAACTGATGCGGCCAGGAGCC
This sequence comes from Platorchestia sp. MABIK, assembly GCA_014220935.1. Classification (NCBI taxonomy): domain Eukaryota; kingdom Metazoa; phylum Arthropoda; class Malacostraca; order Amphipoda; family Talitridae; genus Platorchestia; species Platorchestia sp. MABIK. The sequence goes on along the minus strand of JACJUY010001035.1, from coordinate 135,730 downwards.
TGGCTGTCCGCGCTTCTGTTTTCACCAGGGTTGCAAGATTGGCTTTTTTAGGCCAAATATCCGAAATCTGTTTTTTTCAGTCGAAAATTCTGGCTTTTTTGGGACCTTAGTCGGCTTATTATGGAAATTTTAATCTGAAAACCCTGGTTGTCACTGTTGCTTTGAATAGCCCCCAACTGGACGCATCTGATCTCAATTTTGTATTTCATAGTGCTACCCGCGATTCAAAGTTTCTTTGTGTGTAATGACTTATATAAACTTAATTCTTATCCTATGTTGCTATCTTAAATAAATATCTAATAAATATATATTAGTTTTAAAATCTTTCCGTTTTGAGGTGCGCCTCGCGCATGCCTCCCGTTCGTACGAGCGTCGCGTGATTTTGTGTTTTAACTTTTCCTTTTCAGGAAATCGTTTGGTTTTTGCGTTTTATATTGTGTTTTCAATTAGTGTCGTGGCGGGCGCGCTTCAGCGTTCTAGAATAGTGAATTTAGTGATTAGTGAGTTTCAAGATGTCAGGCAATAGGACAGTGGAGGACTTTTTCCGCTTGAAGGCCAGCATCGGTGATGCGACTCAGGAAAGGGAGCAGAACTTTTCCGGGAGTTCGGGATCAGTGGACATTCCCACCATCTCCCGCTCGAGCTCCCTCATGTCCCTGGGCAGTGAGCCAGAGGACAGTTTTCAAGTAATATATGGTGTTTTAAGTGTAAAAAAAGAGGTTTCTAACTGTAAAATTAGCAGAATAGAGTATTTTTGGATTTATCGCTTATCACTTTAAGGTGCCTTTGAAATTTATAGCTTTATCATCATAGGAGTTAGCGAAAAAAATTATAGCTTTCTCGTTATCGCTTTATCGCAAAATTTATCGCTGCCCACCACTGATTATTAATAGAAACTAAATGAGATTTGGATTGTTAAAAACAAATTGTGACATACGAACAATACATTATGACATACGGTAGTACCGCAGTCACTGTGTTGTGATTTAGCCAAACTCATTATTTATAATGTGTAGTTTGAGACGTCTGTGACTTTTAAGTGTAAAATGAAATATAGAGTATTTTATTCCATTGCTAAATGATACTTATATGGCAAAGCTGTACCATTATAAATGCTCGTACTAAATTTATGTCACACAGCGACATGTGGCAGCCATTTAAGTGAGCCATACACGTACACGGACTCTCATTGGCACACAAAATGTGCGAGGTTGACGTGGGTGAAGCCGGGAGCGCGCACATTGGCGACTTGTGGCGGCCACGAGTGGCAGCCACGAGTGGCAAGCATATGAGCCAGAAAGCAACCCTATCTCGGTAACAGGAATGGCTCATTAAAACTTTCTTGGGACATCCTAGAGTAGTTGAAGCATTTTGCACTGTCTGCTCTTAAGTCACCAATTAGGGTGTAAAATTGTCCATTGGTGAGCCTTGATGCAGTAATTACGTGCATCCATAGTGCTTTCTGTCGACGACGACGACGGCGGCGTCGCAGAAGCAATGCAAGTGTTTCATCCTCGGAGTCCATGCTGAAACTGAGACCCCGAAGGGTGGGGGCGTGACCATGGTACCACAGGCGTGACTCAGCGTTGTGGTCGCCACGTCGCTCTGTGGTCGCCACAGAGTGGCCAGTGTGCTCCAAACACCGCCACACAACGCTGTGGCTTCGTGGTGCCACAGAGTGGCAAGTGGAGAAAATACGACAACGGACCACTCGTCTTGTTTCAGTCTCCAAAATCCATTCTCTTCTGTCTTCGCAACGCTATTTTTAATACTTAAATGATAACCGTTATTCATTTTTCCTATCTCAATAATGATACAGCTACTGAAGAAGCGTCGCTCACCCCGCTGTAGGGAGCGGGCTGGGGAGGGGGTGCGGCCATGTAGGTGGCTCCCGCCACGCACTGCTCGCACTGCCGCCGCAGGGCGGGCCTCCGACGGGAGCCTCGGCAGCGCACGGCGAAGCAGAGCTCCTCTCCCATCTCCGAGCACAGCGATTGCTGTGCAAATCAAAGAAACATCTTTATTGGTCTCTTAATTACTATTAATGCGTTGTCATTCCAATCCGTTTTTTAAATCGAAGGGAGAGAAAGCGAGGTACATGCTTCCTGAATAAAAAGGTCTCCCAATAATCTTTTCAACAGCTCTTTCCGTTTACTACAATAACTAAAGGAGCTGCTCACCCAGCGAATGTATCGCATTGAGATTTAAACTCTGATCCTTCTCACACGAAGTGCAACGGTTTGTCTTTGCCACGAAGAAAAGACAAGTGTCTGTAGTGAAGAACGTGCACACTCCATTTTAATAAAAAAGTAGAAAGACACATTGATTAGATTCATTCGGTAATAGCATTCAGAGTATATGTACATCTGTGCAATAACAAGAATTATTTCCCTGTATACAATTGATCGGAAGTCATTGCTTTACAGATCATTTTAGAGAGTGACGCTCAAGCCCAATAAATGACATTTAAGAGAGCCTTATTCATGTCTAAACATAAATGGGGCAATCATCATCAACTACTACCCTGAAAAAGTCTAAGTAATTGGCAAAAAAGCACTTTCTTACCACGATTCTGAATCAAAGGATTTTCAGAAAACTGTGAATCAATGTAAAATTTTTCAATGATTTCAAAAAAGAAAACAAAAGATGTACATGAAAATGCAGTGAGAGAAATTTTGACACACCTTCGTGTGTCAAACGATTATTCAGAAGTATTTCGATACACAATGAAATAATTTCTTTAGCCACATATTGAAACAGTTGAGAGAGTGGAATCACGTATTTACGTTTCAAATGGCTCAACATTTTTTTGTAGAAAACCGAATAGTGTTTAAATTTTGTGAATGGAGTATAATTCACCTCAAAAACCTTTATACCTTCGCTTGTTTTTCCTCTAATTCTTGGACATTATCTGTATATAAGTGTAATCAGTTGCCAGTCTAAAAAAGTGAAATGAAATTAAATTACGTTAAATGTGTCATAGCTGGCACTTAAGTGTGTTGTATAAGCCCATGTCACACAAAAGTGTGTCAAAATACATAAACTGATTACGTATATTGTCGACACACTTTTGTGTATCGGTTTTGGGACAACTTGACACACAAAAGTGTGCCGGCTTTGGGACAAAATTTTTCTCAGTGTGCTTACACAGCTCGCTTACAGAGATGGTAGGTTTGCAGAGAGGAATCAATAAAAAGTAAATCCACTGCCTTTTGCATCACTCAGTAATTTGTGTGTTATGAGTCATTCATGAAACTCGATATAAAACGCCGTCACCATAACCATTTAAAAAAAAATTATGTTCGAGAAAGACAGCAGAGGGGCGTCTTCAGGGGCGTCTCTTTTCGAAGCCACCAAGATTCCTTTATGCTACGTGGTCTACATCGACATCGTATCCTAACAACAGATACAAGCCACAAGTCCTTGCCTTCGTATAGATGCCAGACATTGACGTCGAGATCCTTTATAAGAATTACATTCCTATAATATCCTTTTTTTGCCATTGGTTAGTGTCTGTTTCTGAGGAATATCCAATGAGACGTAATTAGCAGCTCAAGTAAATGTGTATAAATATTTCTATAGAGAAAGGAATCCAAATATGCAATGTACAGATGACGGCCATCGCTTAAAGGATTCTGTACGTGTCTCGTAACACTCTCACGAGGAGAGTGGCCCAATCCCAATTGTACAGCTTAGAACTTAGAGCCGTGAATTCAACGCCAATAGCTTCAAAATGTGCTGTTTTACCATGGGCCCTTCTTAGCACAGTAAAAAAAAGTTATCCCATCCAATTTTTTTCATCATCAAAATGTGAAGTCCAACCTCAAGTACAGTCACTATTATTGATCCCTCGTGCTTAATTCAACGAATTATAAATAAAAGTGCCAAGATACACGTCTTAAATCTCATTATTTATTTAGGAAAGTCAATGAATAAAAATTTCTGAACGTTTCGACCTCCAGGGTCATTATCAACCTGAAAACAAGTAGAAAAAAACTAGTCAAAACTCAAATTAACATCAATCATGAAAGAAGAAATTAAAAAAACACAAAACAAAAAACAACATGAAAGAAACTAAATTAAAATGTTCAGTATTAAAATTACGTTAGTAGTAGAGGAAAGGCAGATTGCATATCATTTAAAACAGGTTTTTCTTTCAAAATGTGGAGAGATTCTAAAATACGGAGGTTTATTTGGTTTGATGCAGCGGAAATTACTCTAAAATCACATAATCTAACAGGAAGGTCGCACTTCTCTGCATGAGAGCGGACTGAGGAGTGCATGAGAGCGGACCCACTGCATGAGAGCGGACCCACTCCTCAGTCCGCTCTCATGCAGAGAAGTGCGACCTTCCTGTTAGATTATGTGATTTTAGAGTAATTTCCGCTGGATCAAACCAAATAAACCTCCGCATTTTAGAATCTTTCCACATTTTGAAAGAAAAACCTGTAAATGATATGCAATCTGCCTTTCCTCCACTACTAACGTGATTTTATTACTGAACATTTTAATTTAGTTTCTTTCATGTTGTTTTTTGTTTTGTGTTTTTTTTATTTCTTCTTTCATGATTGATGTAAATTTGAGTTTTGACTAGTTTTTTTCTACTTGTTTCAGGTTGATAATGACCCTGGAGGTCGAAACGTTCAGAAATTTTTCATTCAATGACTTTCCTAAATAAATAATGAGATTTACG
>JACJUY010001035.1:97135-130657 GCA_014220935.1 Platorchestia sp. MABIK | reverse complement strand
ACCAATTTCTCAAACTAAAAGATGAGCTTAAAACTCTTGCCTATAGATATTATTACTCGTTTAAACCCTATAAAATATTTTCGACCATTTTTCGCAAACCAGAAATAGAGCTTCTACATAAGCTTTCAGCTGATAAAAGCATAATTATTTCTCAGCCAGATAAAGGAAGAAGTGTAGTACTTGTGGATAGGGATAGGTATTTACTTAGTATGCATAGCCTTATTTCAGATAGTCCAAAATTCAAAGTTATCACCGAACCAATTTTAAAATTCACCATTCGTGTTGAAGACAAAATTAGTAACTTCCTTAGAAAGCTTAAAAATTCTCGTTTAATTTCGGATGATTTGTACAAGAGCCTCTTTGTTTCGGGATCTGGTCCTGGCATCTTATATGGATTACCAAAAATCCATAAACCTAATTTTAATTTAAATTTCCCGTTTCGCCCAATATTTGCCGCCTACAAGACTCCTAGTTTTAACATTGCAAAGTTCATAGTCCCTATTTTAGCTCCGTTTACATGTAATGCTTACACTGTGTTAAATTCAAAATCCTTAGTCGACGATGTGACGTCTTTAGAAGACGCCGACAAATTGTTTATGGTTTCTTTTGATGTAGAAAGTATTTTCACCAACATACCGCTACATGAAACTATTGATATTTGCTTAGATTATTTATTTACAAGTGTAGACTCCGTCATTGGCCTAACCAAATCGTTGTTCAAATCCCTACTTCAACTCTCCGTCTTAAATTCGTTTTTCATCTTTGACAATAAATTTTATCAGCAAATAGAAGGATTAGGAATGGGCCTTCCATTGGGACCTACCTTTGCAAATATTTTTATGTGTTATCATGAAGAGCGCTGGTTAGATTCTTGTCCTGTAGATTTTAAGTCTGTGTTTTATAAACGTTATATTGATGATACTTTTATGTTGTTTAGGAATAGTTCTCATTCCAATTTATTTTTAAAATTTTTGAACTCGCGTCACCCTAACATCTAATTTACTATGGAGTCCGAACAGAATAATTGTCTCTCATTTTTAGACGCCACTATAACACGCAAAGAGGGTAGGTTTCAAAGTTCGGTTTTCCGTAAGCAAACATTTACCGGGTTAGGAATTAGTTTTTTCAGTTTTTGTGCATTCTCCTTCAAATTAAACAGCATTAAAACATTGTTGTCCAGGGCCTATCGTGTGTGTTCTTCATTTGAAGCTGTGCATAAGGAATTTGAATTTTTGAGGTTTTTTTTAGCAATAATGGCTTTCCTTCTCCACTAGTTGATTCATGTGTTAAGAACTTTTTGAACAAAATTTTTTTTACCGATGTCTCTTTACCTACCGCTCCTAAAAAGGAACTCTTTTTCTCGTTTCCGTTCTTCGGTCACCAATCGGAGAAACTTAAAAAATACCTTGTCATTCTTTTTTCGAAACACTTTCCGCAGATTGATTTCAAATTGATATTGGTCAATACGTATAAAATAGGATAATTTTTCAATTGTAAAGATAAAACTCCTAAAGGTATGCTCTCATCCGTGATTTACAAATATAGTTGCGCACAGTGTGCGTCTGAGTACGTGGGCTCGACCACTCGAGCCCTTAGTATTCGTGTTGCAGAGCATGCCGGCAGGAGTTTCAGAACCAATCAGTTACTTTCCACACCTTTCCACTCCTCAGTCCGCTCTCATGCAGAGAAGTGCAACCTTCCTGTTAGATTATGTGATTTTAGAGTAATATCCGCTGCATCAAACCAAATAAACCTCCGCATTTTAGAATCTCTCCACATTTTGAAAGAAAAACCTTTTTTAGATGATATGCAATCTGCCTTTCCTCTACTACTAACGTAATTTTATTACTGAACATTTTAATTTAGTTCCTTTCATGTTGTTTTTTATTTTGTGTTTTTTTTATTTCTTCTTTCATGATTGATGTAAATTTGAGTTTTGACAAGTTTTTTTCTACTTGTTTCAGGTTGATAATGACCCTGGAGGTCGAAACGTTCAGAAATTTTTTTTCATTGACTTTCCTAAATAAATAATGAGATTTAAGACGTGTATCTTGGCACTTTTATTTATAATTCGAATATGCAGAAAGCAAACCACTTATATATATATATCCATTAATTCAACGATTATTGGTCATTATTTTCGTGATTCTTGGATTTCTTACTTCTAATTCGTGTCCATTGTGAAATGATTGATAACAAGTTTGATAGCTCTTTACCAATTCGTCGTTCGACGACCTACGAGCTAGCTCCTTACTACAGATTTCTTGTATTCATCCTGTTTGTTCTATTCATACATCTAATTCATTAGTAGCACTACCTATTTATAGCGCACAGTTTTAACAAGATTCCTTTGTTTCAGCAGGGAATTTGCAATGTGTTTCGCGTCATCTTACTTCCTTGTTCGAAATAGAAGTGCACATGCCACTGAAGTTTTTGAATGTTGTGATCATAAAAACTTATTCTCCTTTGATACATAAAACCTGAAACAGGACGAATTCTCACCTCCACTGAATGATCGTATTCTGAACAATTAATGATGGTCCATAATTGAAAATGATATTAAATTGAAACAATAAACTCAACTAAAAATTTTTTGATATTTTTGATGTGTGCCATTTTGAAATGGCACACATATTGGGAACGATTGATTTATGATGCTCTGAAGAGATATGAAAATGGTCACGATAAATTAAACGTCTTAAAAATATCACCACCCCGAAACCTCAACAACCTTGACATTATTTCGATTAGAGTGTGTGACGATCGATTATTTCGGGAACACTGATAAATGAAAATACAAGAGTCAATCAGGGTGAAGCCATAACATACAAATCATTTGGGAGGATAATCAGGATGATGATCAGACGATGATCCCGCATCAGTGGAAAAAGGAGATGACGGTGCTCGCTCTATCGTGACGCATGTGTTGAGTTGAAGTGCATCATGGCTGATGAAACAAAAACTAACACAATCGAAACGTCGCCGCACAAACGCGATGTGATCTTGAATTAACATTAATCACTTCATTTTGTTTACTCTACTAATTTGAATGTTATGCTTAAATAACATAAAAGTCTAATTGACTCTTGCTTCTTCGTTACGTATTTTACCTAATTTCACTCTTCGAACGTCGTCTTATTTTCCCTCATTGAAATTAGTGAGGAATGAGAAAAATTCAATTATTTCCAATTGAGCTGATAGAAAATAAATCGTTGGTTTCAAAAACATCTTACCATGAAGATCTTTAGTTGATAAACATACATGGGTATCATACTACCCATGTCAATAGTCGAACAAATCATTACGAGAAAAAAATGAAATGAATTCCCTTTGTGTACATAGGTATGATAAGTTTGATAATGCATGTAAATACAGGAAAAATTTATTAAATACAAACAATGCAAACTGTGCGTAGCACTACCTTTGGTGCGCACAGGTTTATCAAAATTCATACTTCTAATTCCCCTAAACATATATACTCGAATATATATTTCTAAAATTTGTATATTATATTATCTATTTTGAACATACATATCTAAATATAAGTATATTTACACAGATATTCGGTATAAATAATGTAATATACATGTTATATAAATATTTTTTGTTTAATGTAATGTAATGTATCAATGCGCAGTATAATGGAAGTGACGCATTATTGAAAAATTCTTTTTGGAAACAACTAAATAGAGTTAACCCCAAATGAATAACCCTATAACGCCGTCACTCAATCACAACGGAAATGGATGAGTGTGTATCGTAAAAGTGTTAGGACTTTAAATAAAAGTACAGACGAACAAGTATCTAATATCATTTTCTTATGAATAAAGGCAATGAGCAAAAATATTTGGAACGGTTTTAAATGATATGCAATCAGCTTTCCTTATACAGCTAATGTAAAATTGATACTGAACATTTTTAATTTTCATCACTGAGTTGTTTCCTCCGTGTGTTTTAACTTTTCTTGTCCATGATTGATATATTTTGACTGACATTTAACATTTGGCTATTTTTTTCAACTCGTATTCAGGTTGATAATGACCCAGGGGGCCGAAACGTTCCAAATATTTTTATTCATTGACTTTGTTAAATAAGAAAACAATCTCATTGAAGACGGGTTTCTTTGTTCTTTTATTTATAATTTTGATTAGCAAAAGGCATAAATAAAAGGCATTTGCATAAATACATAGAATTATTAGGTATATTGTTGACAAAATGATCTGAGTAATGATTTTGCCGACTCGGGAGATTCCAGGAGTACACTCTTGCTCATAGCCGAAGCTGCTTTTTATAAATAACTACTGGTTGCAGGTGGAGCTGATGTCCACCGTGCCGGAGCACACCTCAGAAACGAAAAATACCTCGAACGCTCAAAACCTTGAAGTAGCCTCTGCACACTCATCGGAAGGCTCGTAAATGGCACATAGAGCGTACAAACTGAATCCATATCTATTGCGGATGTTTGAGCGCGAAATTTATCGCAATAACTCATTGTTGAGTTTACGTGTGCGACAATGACATTCAGGTTCAAAATGAAGAGTGAAGTGTTTTCGATGATGTCTCAAGCACGGACGATTAGTTCTTACATCGAATGTATTTTTCCATACCGATTTTTGACGTTCTGACGAGCTTTTTTGCGTTCAACAATATATGAATCCACGGTGAAACTCTTTTCAAATTGACTAGATTAAACATCATCGCGATTTTGACTACAAAATATTCTGATTTTATTTGTAGTTAAAGTACTCGCTGAAGAGTTAAAGGTCACGAACTGAGCAATAAGAGTATCACTCTTCACGCTCGTGCAAAGTACTTTTGAGGAAACATTGTTCAACTTTGCCACCTTGAATGAAAAAATTGCCACAAAGGAGTCAAGCAGCTCGAGCGGCTCCGACCCCTCCAACAAAGTTGAGGTTTATACTGGAAGTGAACAAAGGGCTGACGAGCAACTCGGCAAAACTTCCATTTTGAAGAATTACTTTGTGAACGTTCAAGTCATAACAAAACAAGTCGGAAACTTAGAAACAAATGTAAAAATGAGCAGGAATAACAACTACTGCCCTCACAGTTCATTTACGAACAGGCTTTCTAGTTCACTTTCAATTTGTTTTCATGAACTTTCATTGAAGTTGTTTTATAGTCTATTCAGTAACGACAGCTTCCTTTTATGGCATCACATGCAGTGGACCATTCAAGAAATAAAATAATAAATTCACAGCCAATTTTAAACGCTCTGAAATAGCACCTAAGAATTATCGTACTCTCGAACCGCTTTCATTTCTAAATTTTGTCTACTTCAAATCCAGTGTGAATCGCATCTGCGTAGGAGAAAAATATACGCAACGGGTTTGATGATGTTCATCGGTTTGGGTTAGTGGAAGATGAGTAATAATAGCGATCTAAAGTGAGTATTCCAAGAGAGAGAGAGAAATAAATACACCTTGAAGAATAAAGAGACAATTATGATCATTGAGAGTCTATGAGATATCTTCGTACAGATCTTCCAATGCACATTGGAATGAGACTAAAGGACAATGTAAGGTGTTGCGGCGTGTAATGTAAGTTGTTGCGTTGGCTGAACGCTCATGCCGATTTTGAATGCTCATATCAGTCAATCGTGAGACGTCTGTAGGAACTACTCTGCACGAAGTTAGCTACCACACTAAATAGAAAAATTGCACCACTGTAATTACAGTTGATGCTCAGATACACCTATCTTGAAAATATGCCGTTTTTATACATTGTGGAGATTTACCTCAGGATTGCAAAAAAAAAATAGATAATGCCAAAGGAAAATATTTGAAAACAGATTACGTGTAGGAGATGCATTCGCATTCTAAAAACAGTCGTTAAACCTTATTTTATTTTTCGAAACCCCAATGGCCACTTACTTGAACTCGAAGTAGTGTACCGTATGATTTGATAAACAACAAGTGGAGTAAAAGTATTTCGGCTTTAGACTCGATTTGTGTAACATGTTAGTTATTATTTTCTTTGTAAATTGGAAGAGTGCTAATTTAACACGTTCGCTGCCGCTGGACGCACGTGCATGTGCGTCCAACAGTCTCATGTTAAGTTAATTAGGTTGTAAGTCGCAGAGTGTGAAAAAATTACTTTTCTGCTCGAAAAAAATTGTGTCTTTCATAAGAAGTGTGAAAATGTAATATTATGATGCTATTTTACCCCGTATGCTTAAATCTCTTCTAAAAAAGATGTTGAAATAATTTAACTGCTGTTCATTCACACCGATGCGTAAATGAGCAATTTACCTAGTGGCAGTGGACGTGTCAAAAGCGTATAGTGGAGACATGAGTGTTCTCAGTTTCTGCTCCCCAGGCATTTTTTCTGCGATATTGGTACACGAACGTTTGATCCTGAGGATACATATAATCTACAACGAAAAGTTAAACTTACCGGTTGCCTCAGCAGTCCAACCAACAGACATATCATCGTGATGGCCTGCATCTCCCGCGAACACGAGTGTGTCGTAAACAAAATGTATGGCGACTTCCAACGACCTGATAAAATCGCTGTTTTATCTGAATTGCGCTCCCCAACTTTTATAATGCTGTAGTTGGTAATTTTTATAACTTTAATTTTCATTTGAAAGATGTGGTTTTCTTCTGAGAATGCCTCTGAATGACTGCAAATGAGTTCAAATTTACGTCTTCAATTATGCATTTTTTTCCAAATATTTCTGAGACATAGCGTGTATTTATTTCATCTTGCATTAATGTTTTGGGTGGTGCCTACTGAGTCATTTTACCATGAATGGAGACACAAAAAAGCCTCCACTGTGGCAACGAAACTTTTCGACTCTCGGAAAATTTTCGCTTGGTGCCATGCTCGTTTCACACATTTTACGTGACGCCCTGCTTGACGACACACATCGTGACGACCAGTTTGAGAACCACACATCATGACGTCATGCTTGACAACTGCACGCTATAACGGCGTTTTTGACATACCCACATCATGACGCCCTGTTTGACAAACGCACGTCAGAACGCTGCGCTTAGCACGATAAATATAAACACATCAGGCAAAACTTGAGATGTATTTCCCGAAGCTGCTTGCGAAATGTTAGTTCAGTTTTAAGGTTAGGCTAGAACAAACATAATTAATAATAATCATACAAAACGGCGATACATTTTTAAATGATCATGTGTTCCGTTGAAATGAATTTTTATTAACTTAGCAATTTAACAAGTAATTTCACGATACTTTCAGACGTACATAGCTTTGTGCAGATCAGTATCATACGAAATCTGTTTTTCGATAATTTTAAATTTCTATGTAAAAAAACAACTGTCCCTTGGAAAAAGGTAACAAATGTTTTTTCTAAGAATTCCCCGTCTCTAGCCATACATTTTACCCATGTGTCCTTGAAATTGTGAATGCCCTCAAAGAAATCCAGTTGACTTTTTGAGCTGTCCAGTCAGCAAGCCACTTTCCGAATTGTCGTAATTTTTAGAGTTTTATTGGGTAATACATCGATAAACTAAAGTGGTTGTCAGAAGGGACCAGATCCGGTGACTACGGCGGGTGGGGCCAGAGTTGGTAGACAAGTACGGCGTTGGTGTCTCTGAAGACTTTTGCTTGCAGCAAAAACATTTTTCGTGCTTTGTATCCCAATCTAGACACAGTTCGATCGTTGCATAGTTCAAATTGATCAGTTGATGACGGTAGCGATCGGTATTCACTGTTTACAGAATTTCATAAATTCATGTCACTCAACACTGTTCTGATCCCACCAAATGCGGAGTATTTTCTTTCATGTGAAGCGAATTGATTTTGTGATCGATGTGGGTGGTTGTCCTAATAATCAATCTATGCATTTTTTCGCTTTGGTTTGTCAAAGTAAATCACTTTTTTATCTGTAGTTACTACCCTGAGAGTGAATGACTTTCTTTTAGACCTAAAAAGCGACACTTCTAACACCGTGGTGCAGTGCTCATCATGTGGTTTGAAACTACACACCCAATATCGAGCTAACTTGAACGCTGTTGCACATCAACGGCGTTTTGATAAGTTCTGTCTCATCAACAAACTAACATAACAGGAGATACTGTAAACCAACTCCTGCTTTCAGTGCCATCCAGTGAAGAAGTTACTAACTATTAACCGTCACACCTGGTAGGCAAACAATCCACGGCATCGTACCGTGAATGCATTCCCTCTCACTAACTTAGGTGCTAACAAACCCCGGCATTAGAATGACACAAAGAAGCACTCTGCCTACAATAGCTGCAACAAACCCCTTCCTTTCACTGCCACATAACCCAAGCGTCATCAGAGCTATAGCAGCAGCAGCAGCAGCGCTACCGTACCCTGTCAATCTGCGCGTTGCGCTGAGCGTTCCAACAGAACTCAACGATGGCGATGAGCACGGCGAACGCCAGACCGCACAGCAGCACCACGAACACGCCACCTGCGACACAACAAAACTTTGGGTTGGTTTAAAAATTTCTCATCAAACGACCCAGATGTATGCTAGTGCTTTTCTGTTTGTGCGTAGCATGTCTATACTTACAAATGAAGTACGTGCAGTATAACTTAATTTCACAATTTCGTAACTCATTTTTTTTTCAATTTTCATGTTCGCAGAAGAAATCGAGAAAATGAGGAAGGGAATGAATATATAAAGTAACATTGTAAACTAGCATCGTGGACTAGGTACGCCTCTTTACTCAAGCTCGTTATTATTCATTGTCTTCATTGTTTTATTCACCTCTTTACAGGGGCTGTAGAAAACGAGGACTGTATAAAAAGGGGAATCTATGTACGAGTAGCGTTCTCACAATAGATAACCTAAGCACAGAAATAGCAAGTTAAGAAGGAAGAGGAAAAAATATAAAGAGTAGACAGGGAAGGAGTGTACAATGACAGAAGTTCCGAAGGCATAAGAAGTGAGGTAACCTGCAGTATCTCCCCTGAGGGTGTCAATCCCCATAGCATTAGTTAGATTAACCTAACTAACCTAAACCTGTTGCCTATTCTATAATACTAAAGGAGTTTTTATTAGTTTACTTAGACACCTTTCTATTGTCAGATTTTGGTATTAACAGGATGAATTTTCGTTCAAATTTGTCTTGCACGCTTTCGTTTCTTCCCAGAAGTTGAAAATGACTGAAGTGCTTCAAACGTTCTTTCAAAACAAACCTTTACCCTGAAACTGCCATTTTAAAAACCCGGCTGTGTCTGAACACACCAAATTCAAATGGTTATTTCCTCCACGCATTCTTTACGTTCTCATGTAAAATTCAAGAGATATTTATTTTAAATTTCAAACTGGTTTTAACGGTTAATAATAATTTTTTTAATTTCTCAGTTTCAATGAGGTAGGCTCCTAATTTATGAAAAACAATTCCACTAAAATATTAGAAGTTCAAGACTGCACCATTTTGGAGAAAGCATAAAATTTCGCCAGCGCACGCAAGTCGGGTCAAGTCATATATCACAAGAGCTCTCAGCCTCTCAAACTTGGCAAAAATATTGCCTCTACTTTCCATAGAAGTTTTTAAGACTAATTTTCCATTTCTGGTTTGGAAATTTCGGCCATGTACAACTTAGTCAATGGCCATTCAAGAAAGAATGATTTTTTTCCTTATATCCCAAAATTTATTCTTTCAAATTTTGATATAGATGGTTGCTCATCTTTAGCTAACTGGATTTTAATTGTCAGCGTCCGAAACAAATAATAACATCCCAGTGGGAGATTTGCAAATGTGAGTTAAGACTCCTCGTATGGTACTCGGGCTTCCTTCATAGCTGAATTTCAATAGTTCACATTTTATTCGGACTACTTGAACTAAGTTGTAATGGACTGATTTCAAAATTATTTTGTGTTCTTTACTACATCAAAGCTCGATATGGCATCAGATGGCATCAGATATTTACTATTATTATTGTAAGCCATCCTAACGGTTTCGTTCATAAACCCCGAAATGTAACCGGATGTTTGAAAAAATCCTGTTTTACAGGATCTAACTAAATGAAACTAAATTATAAGTCAATGTGATTCGTTATGAAAGGTTTTCAGAAGTTCTATAAAAACAGCTGTAATTGAAAAAAAAAAATTTTATCAGCATTTAAGATTTATTTGGAGAGGCTCAAGAAAAATCCCACATAATTGTAGTTCGTGGGGCTCAGTGGCCATCACTGAGCGGCGCCTCACAGACGTAGCACTGGTGTTTGCTGCTCTGCAGCCTGCGCAGCTCGATCTCGCGTTCCGCAATTTTCTGCTTCAAGACCTTCTGTTCTCGGCGCTTCTTGGCCAATATTTACTTAATATCTTCTAATTCTTTCACTGCATTTTTGACACAGAATTTGACGTTTAGTAGAGCCTCCTGAGCTTAACATTTTTCCGCATTGATTTTCTTGTATTCATCTCTTAAGCATGTCAGCTTCTCTTCGCTGGCGCACGCTTCTTGCTCGATTGCCTGTTTCTCGGCTTCGGCGTGAGACAGTTTTACTTTGAGGGCCGTCAATTCTTCATCTTACTTTTATACTTCTACGTTGAGGGCCTCTAAAGTGTGTTTTGTTCTCCTGATAACTTCTTCATCATTTTCCAATTGTTACTTGAGTTTTTTCACCTGTCTTTCCAGACATGATTTCTTCTCTTCGAGTAGCCTTGCGTTAGAAATTTCAATGCGGAATTCGGCTTGAAGCTCTTGCAACGTTTATTTATCTTTGGCCACCTGACAAGTCAGTTTTTTGTTGTACTCCTTGGTTTTGTCGAGTTCATTCTAAGCGGTCTCTATCTCGCACTTAGACGAGGAGCGGAGAGTCTTCTTTCTGTCCTCAATTTCAGCTACTTACAGCTGTAGTTTATGCAACTTTTCCTTCATCTCACGTTTCTTTTGCAACTCCTTATCGAGAACACAACGCAGGTTTTCGCATTCATCTTCTTCGCATATTCTTTGATTCTTAACAGTCTCAAGCTGCTTCAAAATCCTAGTGTAGTCTCGTCTTCTTTTTAGGAACTCACGATCGACTTCAGATGAATTTAATCTGGAGTCTGAAGTCTCCGATGTATCATTTTCTTCACTTCGACAACGAGGCATCCTCTTTTCGTTTTTCTTCTAAGTGAACTAAAAATTCAGGAGTGAAATACTGTATGCTGAAATTTTTTGGCAGACATTCTATCTCGACTGAAGGAGCTAAAGACGGTATCCATGATACTTTTCAAAGAGCGATAATTTATATTTTATTTTTTGAGCCTCAAAATTATGAGGGCCAATTCTATGTTAGATACGTTCATGTAATGGATGCATTGTTCTTCTGCAATGAACTGAATGCATATTTATTTATCTGTTAACTTGGGATGCTAATTTTTTACGCCCTGAATTTTGTTCCATTAAATAAGTCGCACTCCATCGCAGTCGATCTAAGAATTAACATTTCTCAGAAATTTTGAACGTTGACCAAAAATAAACCCATATTAAAACTTTTCAATAGATACACTTTAACGCCTTTTTGATTGCATGAATGCAATTATTTCTTTTTTTCATTGTTGTTAACTTGGCAAACTATTCTACTTATCACAAGAAAAAAATGTTGGAATAATTCGAATGTCATTACTTCCATTAGTGAAAATTATGCTAATACAGCGCCAAAACTAACAACTATACTCCTAACATCTGCCAAATTTGATGCCAGGTTATGTTGCTTTAGATCATCGATGTACAGCGAACTTGAAGTAGCTGTTTGAAATGTTCATTCAAATCTTATCATTTTCACGGGAACCTGTTCCACTTATAGCTCAGTACCGGTAGGCATAATTTTTCATCAAAAAACACAACAGAGTAAGGGTTTTAATTCCAATTTTGCATGAACAATAAAGAATTTATTTATAACATCTGCAAAACAGGGTCTTTGAGAATCAATATTCTGAGTAACCGTCGATAAACGTATTGAGAATCAGTTTGTCATGCTGACGACTGACTATTTTTTCATGGGACTACACGTATATGAGGGATGCTATATTATGTATATAATGTATGTAACTGACGCTTTTCTGAAGTACGTGATTGAAATTAATTTTGGAAAGTGAGATAATTTGTGTAATTTGTTATTCTTGTATTTATTTTTATGGCATTTATAGCTCTGCACGGAAACATTGAGAACATATTATGTTGCACTAAATCTATGTAAACAAAATGATTAGTTTTTAAAGTTTTTAAAATTTTCAAAGCAACTATTTTCGATAGTATTACTTCCAGGTTGGAGCTATTTTTGACTTTAAGGAAACGAAAATATGCCACAAATTTGGCACAGAACACTACTTCTGCAACTTTAATGTCGTTTATAAGGGTTTGATTTATAAATTTCAAAATCTCCTGTGACCAATCATGAGATGAGAATCTTAATTAGGTAACTGTACAACCACTCCGCTCAAATATTAATCGTCAATGTTGAAAATGACTTCGTAATTTCCGAGAGAAAGTTGATATAATTATTACACTGCCCCGGCCAGCGACGCAGAGCATCAAGTCGCATTTGCCTAATTAGGGATTATAATCTCATTGCAGGACAGGCCGATAATGTGATGACGAGCTGGCGCTTGCGCTCAGCCCTTCCGACTCTGCAACTCTGTTCATAACAGCGCTGTCAGTGAGTTTATCATACATGAAGGTACCAGATATCGCAAGGTACCAGATATTGAACAGAACAGTTATGGCAAGGGAAAACTGATATTTCTAGAGGCCTTCAATCATTGTAAATTTAAATAATCGATTCAGACCGTTCTTCATTGTCTAGGACGAGATGAGCAGGACGTTGTGACAACAGCAAGAAATGCTACAAAAATGTTGAAAAAGCCAAATAATTACAAACAAGACTATTTAAATTATTTTGTGCAAATTATTCTCTCTTTGTGATCTACTTATTAAGCAGTATAATTTTTTGTACAAAACTGAGCTTACATGTATGAAAAGCTTGAGATGTTAAAATTTTTTAATTTACTTTGAATCATTTGAATATTCATTCATTCGTTGATGTAAAATTTTCATCAATTATAATTCTAAAAATCTGGGTAAACATATACAGCGCGCAGTACACGGAAAGTATGCTATTTCAGCAGTAAATTTTCACCCGCTAAATGAACAAAAAGGGATATGGAAATCACTAGCAAGGGAATAACTCGTCCTCTTTCGTATGGAAATAGGCGTTTTGTGCAAAAAGTCCCAATTAATTTCCTTGCCAACAAAATCTCAATTAAAAGAACGAAATGAAACTGTCAGCCCCCATTTTTACTTCTCTGCGAGACTAAGTGAGCTAGCAAATGCCAAAACAGATTTATCTCTTATATCAGGACGAACAAAAGGCAGTTTTAGTCGCGACTTTTCAGCTATACAACGCCATATTTTTTAGTAATGCACAGACGAGGAAAATTGAGCCTCGAAACGTTTTTGCCCGTAGCTTCCTCCGTGCATTTATTTGAAAAAAGAGCTTGGTTTAGGAAGCTTAAAAATGAGCGTCAATAGCGTACTCAAATTAAAAAAAAGAAGAAAATTAGGCATGTTTGAAATTCATTAACAATTAAACTCGTGCAGGCTGATATGCTTTCGGCACCAGTTCAAACTGAAGTCTCGTTTAAACTTCACAAATTTGTAAGTTGCATTTTTGAAAACATTTTGCTAAGTTTTATGAGCAAATTAATGCAATTAATGCTTATAATCAGACTGAAATTAGCGTCCAGACCTGAAATTCCACTTTTGCTCATTGATATTGTGGTCTTTCACTTGTACCCGACAATGGCCGAGTCGAATCTCGATGTTAGAGCTCGCCGAGGGACAGACAATTCAGTGAGCTACATGTTACAATTACAATTCAACTGGTGAAATGTTACCCTCTTATTGTTGGGAAAAAATCTGGAAGAGATTTCGCTGAAGTTCTGGAAAACTAGATTTGCGCGATCTTGAACATAGAAAATTAGAAACTAATATCTTGAAATGTATTTAGGCAAGTAGAGATAAAGTATTATGTTACCACAGTGTAATAAACCTAGGTTTGTGATTTGATAAAGCCATGCTTTCAGAGCACTCGTAAAAGCCATACATGATAAAATTGACTGAACCGCAATGTATTTTCAACGAATGAAAAACTAGCTGAAATTAAAAATTTAAGTTGACAGCCATTCAGAATTGTCGCATTTGGATTACTGCAGTCTAGTTTGGAAAGATGTATCTCAATATCTTCACGAAAATTTGCAAAAATTTTCGAAGTTTTAAGTAAATGACGTAAGAGAAGGTAATTTAAAGAAGAGCTACCATTTACTCGTTAACGAAATCTAAATCGTATAAAATGAAATCGACTTCTCCTGATTTTACTTCTCCGTGAGGTTATGTGAGCGGATTAATGCCAAAACATACTTTTTAACTCAGATTGGCCTGAGACCAAAAAGATACCTCACCGATGAAGCTCGGTATGTGTACTTTTCTTCATACCTCCTTTTGATCATTGCAGACGCTGTGATATTTCTCCAACCCACAATAACGAAGCAAAAACCAAATCGGAAAACTTACGTCTTATAGTGAGCTTCCACTCATGTGACTTTAGGCCAAAATTTTCTCTGTGGTGGTTTAGTGTGGAATATACTTTCCCAGTGTGTTAAAAACTGTCGATCAAAGAAAGTATCAAGGTCATCATGGTGCATGCATCATTTTTCAACAATAAGAACTATATGCTGCTATACGCTCTCACTGAGAAGTAACAGAATACTTCCTCTCGTTATTCCACATTGCTTAATTATCGATTGAAATGCTTGCTGGAATGCAGACCCATGTGTTTTTGTCGTATGTAATCTAGTGCGTGTATGTACAAGAGTGAGTGAATTATAACTATTCCTGTTATTTCTATTTTCACATTAAATGTAGAATTGTGATGAATGAACAATGAAATTTTTACTTCTAACTATTATTTCGTTGTATAATTCTCGTTATGGGTTTCAATGTGAGGGCATATTTTAAAAAAATGTGAACGAGAAGCCACGATCGTAGGATGCTTTGTGACTTGTACCTGAACTGTAGACTTTTCGATCCTGAAAGTTTTTCAAAACTCGCTTAACGTGACGTTTTTCGTTTCAAAACCCCTCTCCCTTAAATGCACTCGTAACTATTGATCAATACAATAAAATGGAATATTTCTGTTATATACAATTTTTTTGTACAGTAAAGTAAGAGGATTGTATTGGTCTTGCGGAATACAAGTACAAACATTGAATCACAAATTTATACCATCAGTGAATAGTAATAGCGTTATCAAAATAACCCATCAGCCCATATACTATGATTTATTTCACTGTCTTTTTTAGCCATTTAGTAATTTTATCAGCCTTGTGTGACTGTCCTTTTTCATTTTTCATTCATTTTTGTCAACAATAGCTAGGTAGGAAGTACATAAATTTAACTTGTGATAAAGCATTTTTCCCTATCCGACTGGTGTACGCGATTTCCAAAGCCCACGTCGATGTCACGAAAAAGTTAATTTAAGATTTTTGAACAATCGACCTTTTTGTGCAATTATCTACTTCTATTAGTTAAAATTTCAATGAGCTATACATCAGTTACAATTACATAATCGTGATGTTCAAATGTCATTGTAAACGGAGACTGCACTCCAAACTAATGTATCACTGTACAGTACATGGGCACTATCCTCCAAACTAATGCATCCATGCACATGGACACTGTCCTCCATGCTAATGCATCAATGTACATGGACACTATCCTTCAAGCTAATGCATCAATGTACATGGAGACTGTGCGCTTCAAGGTCTCGTTTTCAAAGATTCTCTACGTTCCTTTTGTTACCAGTATTTTTTTGTTTTTCCCACCTGAAAATAAACTGACCTAGAAATCTATTATTCGTTTAAAATGCTTCTAGAACCCAATGTTGAATACAGATCACGTCAAATCTTCTTGAAATAAACATTCTCTTTTTCCCAATCTGTCTCTCTTTCTCAAGTTCAGATTCAATCAATATGATCCACAATGGAATGAAAAATAATTCTAAATGAATGCCGAACTGTGCGCGTAGGTTCACTGCGAGGTATAAAGTTCGTCTTCATGGAGTAGGGCGCAATCTGCAGATCAGACTTTCAGGAAAGCAAATTCACATGGCAGTTGAATAGAAACGAGCGTCACACTAGGCATGGGAATGAGGCAAGAATATGAATTGGGTTAGGGTCCGAATAGAAGCCGCATATTAGTTTTTACAACGGAAATAAAAAATAGTGAGCATTTACGCGAGAGGATATGTAGCTTAAATAAAACTGAAAGTGTAAAAATAAGTACGGAAAACCAGCAATTTTTTCAACCACTGTTGAAACTATTATTAAACGCTCTGATACTCAAAAGCGATTATAGAATTAGATACATGAACTGAACCCTTGAAACACAATATAGCGTGGCAGACCACTGCAAACTTTAACGGTGACCGAAAGGCTCAAAGAGACAGAGAAAGACTTTTCGTCTTCCTGAATTGGTACCTTACCTATGTTGTCGACACCGAGGGCAGAAGCCTTGCTCTCGCTGCTCTTTTCCTCCCTGTTGCAGGTGTCGCCGCTGTCCTTCCACCAGCGGTTGTACAGCATCTGAATGACGCCCTTCTCCTGCAGCTCCAGGATGGCCAGCGAGATCTTGTCCCGCCACGGGGACCCTGCGATCAGCGGTCTCTTGACTTCTTCATTGGCGCGACAAGATCATAACATTCCCTAGGCTGAATAGAGCTTTAGAATGGTGCAGTACGCTATTGTCGCGTTAATATGTGGAGCGGTCAAATATTGCTGTGCATTTTGATCACGGTCTTTAGTGCATATTTATTTAAAAAGGCTCAAGACTCTGTTAAAGTTTATAAAGGACTCCGTGGATTGATCTCAATCGCAATTTAGTTCGTCACTACGGACATATTTTAGAATCAGTTGCCTAAATTTCAAAGAAAATTAGTTCATTTCATTAACGATTTGTGAAAAGGTTAATATTGACAACACATGCATTTTAAAGGACAGCAGAATTAATTTTATGTGTCTCAATGAAATTTTTAACATTATTTTGCTGCTAATGTAATTTGAGTATCGGTTGCGTAAGACACAAAACTGAGGCGTCATCATTGTGTTTTATTCCTAAAGCGCGACACAGACACCGTGACTTCTCATTTCATTGAAATCCGTGAGCACAGCGAGCGATGTATTCTTTATTATTGAATCTATTACTTCATCCTCTTAAAATCAAATACGACTGTGCTTATCAACTCAGGTGAAACACGGTCCATGTAACGTTAAAATCTTGTTCAAAACGTTGAGTAGTTATAAGAAATATTTTAATAATAATTAAATGCTTACAAATAGCTACGGCTAAATTCATATGAATTCATGAAGCTAAAATATTTGGGTGTATGAAGTGATCCCGCAGCAAAAAGCGCACAATCTTTTCTACAAAATTAGCTCGTTGAACTAGCCCTCTCTTCTTCTCGCGCCTGCACAATATATTGAAGACGGCGTCGACTCGGACACAAAACCCCAACACATCGGCAGTTGCAAAGGAGTCGTTGTGGTTTTAAAAATAAACTGTCAGGAATCTTAAATGATACTATGAAATGTGAGTGCACTATCGTTTGAGCTTTGATATGCCCACTAATTTAGTAGAATTGACAGGAATGTCGGTGCATTAATATGAATTAATGTACTCATCGTTTCATCAAGAGAAGTGCAAATGACGACATCAAAGACTCGCAACGCGGAAATCGTTGCAAGATGCATTAATGAAGAATATCAGAAAAAATTACGAACACCAGCCACTTTCATCATAAAACATTCTTGAAAGAAAATTTTCTATTTAACATAAATCATTCAACGCGATTACATCAAGCTGGTCCATAAAAAACATGGGAACATTTTCTAGAGAGAGGAAATTTCTGAGCTTCTAATTCCTCCGAAGACACTGAAAATGAGCGGCCTATCAGCACCAAGAAAACAAAATTTTACTTATCTATGAGGCCACAGAAATATTCTATCAGTTAAATAATATTTCTTCTCTGAAGTAATTTCCCGATAATTTTGAAAAAATTCGCACGGGTAAATTTGAAGATGTAGAAATTTATTTGTCAAGAGTGGTTTTGACGTTGATTGAATTTATATTTTAAATGTATAGTCCTCATCGGCAACTAACTTATTTTCCAATGCTTGCTATGATAGAAAAATAGAAAACCGTCTCTTCCACGGATGCACAATGAGTAATGGGAAAACGATAAAACTGCAGAATTTTCAGTTCACTTTTGAATAAAACAGTCAATTCCCCAATACATCAATTTTTTAGTTCATTGTAATATCAAATTGGTTCAGTTAAGAACACCAATTTGCCCCTCTATAAAGAGTTTTAAATTCAAATGCCAGCCCACATAACAAAAAACATCACCAGACATTATTGTCAGTGCAAAAAAACTAAACTGACGGAACATGCTGTGCATTATGGTTAGGGAAGTGCACACAAAGAATCTCTTCTACGAGCACATAAACAAGCGCGGGGCTCCAAAGAAGCAGAGAGTTATCAATCTCACTGCAGCTTCGATGAGCTGCCGTAAGCCAGGGTCTGCCTGAAAATAAATTTAAATAAGCTTGGTCATCCTCTCTTCTTTTTACGGGGGAGAGTGAATGAACGAGTATCTTTGATTCTGAGCTTTCTGAGCTGTGATTCTTGTGTGAGCGACTAATCATGCTACGAGTATGTACTGTATAACAAAAATGAAAATAGCAGCGTTGGACTAGCTCAAAAGCTAGCAGGGAAAAAAATTTACATTGAAATTTTAAAAAACATGTAAAGACATCGGCAACAGTATACTCTTACTGAATCACAACCAAATATATTGAAAAGATGTTGACGGTACTTCATAACTTTTAGTTTATCTTTATCTTTATTGAAAAATTCCCATTAAAATTCCGGCTTATCACTGCATTTCATTTCGAAATAATCTTTCCATTGCATCAGAATACCCATCTGTTGAAGAGCTTACCTAGAACCAAGCGTTCTTCCACAGGTCTGCTCAATGCAGCTGCCTTAACATCAAGCATCTCACGAGCATCATGACATGAGCTCCTCCGCTTCATCCTCCAAAAATGAGCTTTTGTGCGCTCCTAAGAGCCAAGCTGTGTTGCGCTGCAGAGCCAAACATGTGCAGAGGATTTCTAGTCGAGCCTTTCCGACAAAGTCTAGTCGGAAAGTCTTCTGGTTGCTGTTCTCCAAAACGTTTTTCATCGTTGCATGCTGTTGTTACATGCGCGTATATCTCCAGAGATATACACACCTGAATGATGCTCATGTCTTATAAAAAACATTCGTCCAATGGAATATACTTTAAGAGTTCTGCACCCGTTCGTAATGACTCTTAATTTCGATAAAATGCTTTTAGTTACATTAGTTATAGTTACGTAATAAATGGGAGAACAGAATGCATCTAATACATTGCTCGAATTCAGGAAAATGCTCATTAGCTCAAAGTATTATTGATGTCAAAACAAAACGAGTTTCATGTTTCAGACAGTTCATGGCAACTTTTACAGGAATTTTCCAAGGCACGTAAAACAGAAATGCCAACGATTCACATGCTATCATCATTTGAAACGAGAGTCTTTTTCTTCTTGAAGAAACTTCCTTGACCATTTCGTGCTTCGTCCTCATCTAAAGCGACTAAGGTGAAGCCTTGAGAGCGCCGTTCATGAGCGCTGCGACGAGATGCGACAAAAGTTGCATCCACGAGAACAATAATAGAGCGAGATGATCAGGGGCCAGGATGACATGGCCACGCTGGAGACTTCACTGGCGAGAAACGAGATTCTCGCCAACTCTTTAGTACTTACAGATTGCCGAGGACACTCCTGTGTAGGCAGTAAAATTCCTCTACGATCGCCTCACGCGCTGCAAAAAGTCATTTACATTACAGACTTGAGTGCTATCTCATTATCACGCGCTGCTCAATTGGGAGCTAGGTCTTTTTCTCGCTAGTTGTGTGAGGCCGTCAGTGTTGTTGCTTGAAACAGAACAATCTTATCGAATGAACCTCCAGCTTAAAATTGCCCAGAATAAAACTCAAACTTGATGAGGAAAATCATCAGAATTGTGACCAATAAAGAAATAATTTTTACCTAACCTTTACGGTGCCAATGCTTTCATTTTCAAAAGGTATAATTATCGACACTTGTGGCTTAGATATTATATTTCATTTTTTGATACTGAGCATTCCAGCATTACTTATTTACAAAATAAGTAACATCTAATTCTTTCAGTCATCCAAGAATGAGAAGTCGACTCTTCCACTACGTACTCACATTAGTTTCGAGCAAACGTTCGATGACGAGTAAAATTCTGAAAGGATATTTTAATTCACCAGCAAATGCTGCTATTCAGATGAACGATGCTGAGTCTCTGCTATGCTTTTAACCCATCAATTAGAACAAAAATCTCCTGATCACTTTTGTCCTCTTTTGATGCTTCCCTCGAAATTTAATTTCAATCAATCAATCATTCGCCAGACTGATTTGCATCATATATTAGCGAGGCGTGTACTGGACAACAGGTATCAAGAACTGATCTGTCCTTGTATGTTACTCTTCAATTACCGATAAGATTTTAACAACTTCATGTAATCTACGAAGGTTTCCTTTACTCTGTACACTAACTCGGTAGTTCGGCATATCATCTTAACGGAGACAATACGCCCAATTCCAAACGCGTATCAGTTATCGATATTAGTATTTCCTTGAGGCAAAAGTAAAGCAAGTATCAGAGAATCATTATTATGGAAAATGATACAATTATAAAACTTAGCTCAAATTTGTTGGCAACAGGCGACTTTCATTGAAAATAAATAAATGATCCAGGGAACGAATTACGACGGTGATGGCTCAGAAAACTTTACATATCTCACCCATTGGTGTGGCGATGCCGTAGCTCTTGGAGTCGAGCAATCCCCCAATTTGCGTGAGGTTGCAGTTGCGCTGGACGTAGTAGTCCAGCATCGACGACTCCATGAGGAAGGCGTAGTTGCCCTCAAGCACACGTCTCACGCCCTCATCGTAGCTCCTCACAAACACAGACGGTTTCTTGTTCTCCATGAATCTCCACATTTTTTGGTAGGTTTCAATTTTCGAGTCCTAAGAAAACGACGAACGGAAAGCGTTACTGTACATTTATTAGCACACTAACACTTCGCTGGAGCCTTTCTTAAGTGAATGAACGAAATAGTCAGTATATTTGATGAGGTTGCAGGATTCATTCAGTTCAACGTGAAAATGTATTTCTTGACTTGGAAATTTAGAAAAACTGTATTTCTATCGTTGTTTTGAACTACAAACTACAGCAACTATTAAAAATGAGTTGAAGAGTGAGTTCGTAAAACGTGGGCTTGGAAAATTAATTGCGGGTAAGTAAGTCGGGAACAAAGTCATGACTTGTAATACATTGCTCAGTTTTGTAGAAGATAGCGAGGCTATTCTCAACAGATTTTCCCTCTGCAGCCTGCCTTTGACATATGTATACGTATGCTTCTATTATACTTGAAACTAGTACAAGTTGAGATATTAAAACTCAACTGGACTAATGAAATGAAAACCCTATAATTAGAAAGATGAGGAGGAGCAGACACTTTAACAACACAAAAGGCATTCAAGCATCATGCAATACAACAAAAGCGTAGGGATGTAGAGTTAGCTACAAAATCCTTCAAACGAGGTTACTCGAGTTTTCTTTTCAACACGTAAACTTAGTGCGATATGTTCTTTTACAAGGCTTCGGAGAAAAGTAAAGAGGTAGAATTTAAGAAATTTCAGTTAATACCCCAGACAAATTAATACGTTGAGTGATATTCCCATGAGAAATAAACCATTTGTCGGTTTAAAAGTTTGCTCGTAAAAATTATTCCTGAAAGTACACCAACTCGTTTTTTTCTACGTCTCCTTTAAAAACACCCAACTCAAAGTATGAGCATTGCAGTCATGGTTGAGAACGAGGAAAAAGCTGCACGTGAGAATGTCTTAATACAATCTTTTCTAGTCATGAACGATAGATTTTTTCAAATTAAGCGACAAGCTTTCCCTACTGCTGTAGTGCTAGCGCAACTTTACCCAAGGTTATACGCTCACTTCACGATATTTTTCTAGCAACAAATGAAGCGCACAACGTTCTATTACCACCAAGCACGATATAGATTCTCGATAATTGAACAATAAACAGGCAGGGCTTTTACACTATTACCCTGAAGAATGTCATCGTGGAGCCAGAATTAACAAGACCGTACGCAATGTCGGTCTGGGCTGCGAGATCTTCAACTTCCTCTGCGGATTAAGGTAATTTTACCATAAAATACGAGTGTGAAAAGTCCCTGAATACTTGAAGATTGAGAGACAGCAAGAAAAAACCCTGAGGTCCAAAAAATCGGAAGTGCTTCGAAGGTGAAGAGCAAGAAAGGAATTGAAAGCTAAAAGTTTCTACAACCGAGGGGACGCAGGAAACATGAAAGCCAGGGCCGCGCGTTCTCCTGTGAGAGATGAATGATAATATTTGAACCCTGCGGTGCTCATAACTATTCCGGTGAAACATCCTGTGGAAATAGCTTTGCCAACAAATTTTTTCAGGAATTAATGGCCGAGTATTATTTTGTCAATCGTATGGAAAAAGTGAAATAAAAATCATTACACTTCCCAAATACTGACATTTAAATTTGATAAGTTCATTCCTTCTTCTCTCAAAAATTTCAACGGCTTAAATACATTGGTCAGTGGTTCTACACGACGAATACGTAATGACAAATGAAAAATTTCTAGGATATGCAGGGGTGCGCCACGTCCCAACTAGTTTCTTGAAAGCCTTCGGTTCGTCGCGCTGATAGTACTGCTAGATGTAATGTCTGCATTGACATGACGCGATTAAGCTAGTCAATCGCACGCTAAGGTAAATTTAAATATCAGACTTCAACGTTGCCAACTGACAACGGAAAATTGATTGCATTAAAAAGCGCGTAATTCGTGCAGACTCATTCGGAAGGAAATGGCTAAAAGTTGGTAAAGCAGATCGAAAAAAATTGAAAACAACAAACGCGATAAAATGCAAGATTTGAAATTATAAATGGAAATTGTAAATAAGCGTTCTAGTCATACTTCGTCCCAAATCTGAAAGTAAAATAAAAGAGAAATTGTAGGTATGACATTTGGAAGTATTTCAGTATATATGTGGTAAATAAAAGCGTCAAAATATGAAGAAATAAGGCTATATTATATATTCCAACGCAGGTAGACGCTGAGAGAAGACTGAGTCGTAACTTAAAACACGAACTCATTCATGCGTCGATACATGTTACAGAAGTATTGACAGGACACACAAGGAATACAATCGGTTCACAAGTGAGGTAGCGCCACGCAGGAACACAACACACAGCGCCACACAGGAACGCAAGAGATGCACAAGTGAGAGAGCGTCACCCTGAAGAAGCTCTGCGTGGTGCCGCCGCCCAACGACCCGTACGCGATCTCCGTCTGACTGGCGAGCGCCTCCGAGTCCTCTGGTGCGGTGAGGGGCAGTCACCAATTGTGGCACGCATACAAGTCTCAAGTAACGCTACGGCTTTACTTGAACAGTACGCTACGCATAAATATTTTATTACTATCGCAAGTGTTTCTGCTGCGGAAAGAGGCTTGAAATAAAAAATTGCCGAGGTCTCAAAAGACGCATGTTGCAACATCGAAGTCTAAAGAAAATCATCAATCATTCATCTTTATATAATTATAAAATCTAAAGTACACATCTATATTCTCTCGCCTAAAAATTGTGAGTCCTCCAGCATGATTTCCCTTAAATTTAAATGAGCAACATGCTTAATTAGATAGTGTATCTCTTCACTGTAGAATTTTGAAACACCACTTTTTAGTAGGAAATCTAAAATTTTAAAGTAGAACGCTGTCGTTGTCGAAAATGAACCGATACTAGAATTGTGTACAGCAAAACATATTTTATAATCATATTTGAAATAGTGTTGTTAGCCTCGATTTCGAAGTAATTTAAACTCAACCTTCGTGTATGGAGGTCGGGTGTTAGAGTCATGTCCAAGAATTTAAAAAGAAGCCTGGGTAGTTTTTCAGTGTTTTTTGTGCTGTAAGACAATAATAGGCTAAAACGGAGGAAACTATAGAACAAGTCTTCCTTACTTGATTTTATCAAGTTAAAAATCGAGAAAAGAACGAGTAAACCAACTGTTAGTAACTCTAGAACTTTCCTAATCTTAGCCTTCAGAGAACCAGTTTGATGGAAAGAATAGCGTAGACAAATTTCCGTTCCCAACTTTCATTCACGTCGAATGGAAGAATAGTAAATTATCCTCAGATGTTCTTAGCGTTCTCGGAAGTGACCACCCGTAATCTCAGTTTACTACCTGAATGCCTAATAAGTTATTGAAGTTCTCTTAACTGAAATTTTTGGCGAGTAACCCATTGAACGCTTTTTTGACTGTATGATTCTTTAAATCACGAACGTACTCCGAAAATGTACAGGTCGTTGTGCCACAAAAATTCAATCCGATAGTACAACAAAGCAGAAGTTTATTGGAAAAATAAGCCATGCACTCGTTTAGTCTATCAAGTCCTGCAGATGACGTTCATCATCTACGTAAACAAGAGGTCAGTACGAAAAAGTCTTTTCTACGCTTGCACGGCTTTTTACCGTAGTGTGTGTATGTAAAAAAACTCAGGAGAAAAATAAACAGGGAATATAGTATTAAAAAATAAATGACGGACAGTCGTAGACTAAATTAAAATTGATTAAATACGCATAAGCATTGCATATATTCGATGGTATTTATCGGACATATGTTGTTCGCAAACGAACTTGGGTTTGAATGTGTCATAAATCTACACTATAGTCTCAAGGATTTATTTTATATCGTGTCGAAATTGAGCCACTGAATTTCTGAGTCACTTCATTGAAAAATTATAATATCGATAATGGCAGTGATTCAAATATCGATGCAGCCTGAACATGACGATTTAGTCACCTTAAGCAAAATTTTCGCCCACAGATTAGTGCATGACATTAGTAATCGATGCCTCAAATTCTCGAGGAAAAAGCATCACAACAAAGAGAAGAATCGCTCCTTTGTCAAGGGTTAACAGAGAACCACACGCATTGTTTGCCCTCTCCTGCGAGTGAGCTCAACATTTACATGGCAGTTTAGACGCAGCGTCTCCACGACGGTCCAGCACGATCCAACACGAGGACCGATTGAGGCGGGCGTTGCCTTCATCAGATTATCTGATATTGGTTGAAGGATTTGCGAACCAGAAACAGTGGTGATTGACATCGAGGATTTGTTGCCATCTCTGCCTCGTACCTCGAGGCTGCTCAGCTCTCTGGACAACATAACAGTCTTCTTATTTAAAACTGGGTTGAGAAATTTTTTGCTTAATCGTGTGTCGTAGAATTATGAAGGTAAATAAACTAAATTCTGTGTAGTGACCATGTTTTGTAGAAAAATTGATAGGCGGAGTAAAATTTTTTTCATTTCGTAAGTACTGTAAATAAGAGTGAGACGTCAGAAACTTAAAAACGAAGGAAATTCCGATAAAATTTATCATCTTTACTAATAAAACGTTTTGGAGTCCCGCTCCACCATCGGTTCAAACGAAAAAAGAAAGAATTACGTCTGAAATAAAAGATCAAAGTACAATGAGTTGTAGGCACTAAAAATAAATAATGAGAGTGAAAATACAAAGTATGACACAGAAAAAAACAAAGAATAAAACACAGAAGCACAAAAAGAATACATGTGACACTTAAGTATGAAATGAAAATAGGCTGGTACTGCGAGGAATCTACCTATTCACTATTTGCAAAGGGTACGAACTGTCCGTATTTGCATCTGTCACAAAGGGTACAGACAGTTCGTACCCTTTGCGGGACTCCGATGATGGAGCGGGACTCCGAAACGTTTTCTTAGAAAAGATGATAAATTTTATCGAAATTTTCTTCGTTTTTAAGTTTCTGATAAGGTTGCGGTTAAAGCACACCACTGACGTGTTTAGATATATTAAATCAAAATGGAGTGCGACTTCTGTTGCAAAAATTTTTTTTAGCGAAGATGATATGTTTTAAGTTAAAAGATATTGCAGACACAAGAGTAATCCGCACTAAATTTCGTGCACTTGCAGAGGAGGATCGAGGTTCATACCAAGTCATTCGAGTCTCTTCACCAATGATTCAGACCTTGTTCAAATTCATTGACCTCACAATAAAGTCATCAACTTCAAATAATTCACTGATAACATGCTAAATGTCTTCGTTAAATGAATGTAAGTTCGTATAACGTCTGCGCCTCCACAACGCAAGTGTAAATTTATCTCATTCATCTTCATTAACGTGATAAAAAACTTTTGGGAAAAATGTCTCTAAACGAATATTTTTACAACTGTAAGAATTAAAATGCATTTGATAATCCGATATTTTGTGACTTGAAGCGTTTGTGTTCACGCACAAATAAATATTTCACAGAGTAAATCAAATGTACAATTATAATTACTGTTAAGATCAATTTTCCTTCGTCAGATGCTGAATATATTATGAGAATAGATTTTAATCCTGATTTTAATCCATATGCTGCATAAGCAACCACTTTGGAATATTCAAGTGTGAATCATAAAAGGAAATAAAAAAAATGATCCTTCTGTAAATAACAAATAAAAACACACACCGGAGATACTTTCTATTAGATTTTTTCCTTTTTTTAACAGTACAATTTGAGCTAATCCGAAATCCATTAAAGCTGTTTATCCAATGTACCCCAACGCAACGGTTCTAAACTCCAAGACTTGCACTGAACGGAGGCCATCAAGTTATGGAGCACGAGTCTATTTCCATACATCACACGCCATTGTTTTTTAGACGCTGAGTCCTCAGCTAACGCTTATTCAGATGGATCACACACGTTCCGCCTGCTCCATAACTTGTGGGAGGGAGATGTCTACATTAGATCATCGAGGAAGAAAAAAAAGGAGGCGGATTCTTTCCGTAAGTCCAACAGCGATAACAAACACCACGCTCTTTGGATGTTCATTTAGGAGTGTTTTACATGCTCTTTCTATACGCATTCGTCACAAATCTCGTGTGGTTGAAACTGTATTTAGATGAAGCTAACATTAAATTATTCTAGCTATTTCTGATATGAGTTTAGCGGCGTGATTTTACATTTTTCAAAAAGCCGCTTAAAACACCTGCCCTGCGTTTTTAGGTTCATATGGTGGAAGAGACGACATCCAACAGCCGTAAGACACTATTTCGATGCTTGTAATCGTCCATAAGTGATCAGAGATCAAACTTGAATATAAGAAGTTTCTCACTTAAATAACCTATCTGAATTTAATGCCTTGTGAGCTTCCAATCTCGGGATAAAACTTTTCATCAAAAGCCAAGGGGGGAATTAAACCTCTTTGTGCCTCCCTAACATTCTCAGCACCTTAAATCATCCTGTTCTGATTCCGGTGGTAAAAAATGGGCGACAATCGACAAACATGCGTAGCAAATGTCAAAAAAAGGTATGAAAAGCCTAATTAAATTTACCGCTCAATCTCTCAATACGTTAGAATGAACATTTGCTTGATTTCGTGGAAATCACGCTTTATGAAAGTAATTACTAGACATAAATCAAAGACAGAAATTCCTTTGCTTCGAGAGCCTTCTCCACCTGCAACACGAGAACCGAACAACCAAACAATGCACACACACACACACAACTCATTGTTATATCATCAATGGATAAACCATCACTTCCAAATTCATACAGCACACTTCTTACCAATGGGAGTGATCATTCTCTCGACGGTGAGGAAGGCAGCAAGGTTGGCGGTGTACGATGAGATGATGATCAGGGTGAAGAACCACCAGATGCCTCCCACGATGCGGGTAGAGCACGCCTGTGCCGCAGAGGTAACCCCATGCAATATTTGGCGTTATCCTCAGTGTTTTACATCCTCTCCACCACTTCATGGATTTGATTGAATCTAATTTAAATTGGATAATTCTCTTGAAGCTTTCATTACTAGTTAGAGGCACAAACAAGGAAATTTCAAAATGATATTTACTTAAAGGTTGGGAAATGGACTGCTTTGTACAATAGGAAATATACGGAATTATATAATAATGCTGTTCGTTAAATACGAAACAAAAATTATCGATAACATAAATTATGAAAATCTATAAATATTTGTCATGTGTGTCCTGTTCATATTTATTCTTAGTAATAGTCAAGAAGAAATTTAAGTAAAGAAAAACTGGACATTGGTACGAGAGTTCATTAGCAAACGTGTTTCTAATTCCACAACAATTTCCCCCCAAAAGTGTTCAACGGAGAGGTTATCACATTTGCATCATTTTTGACCTTGGGATTGAGATCTGATCCTTGTTGCATTAGCGTGCCGATTGTGAACCAGAAAGAGTTGCTCAGACTGAATTGATTTTCGACGACATCGCTGTCTTTGGTGCAAGGGTGCGGATTGCGCCACTCGTACGGGGAAAACCTTGCCACGATGAACATGGTGATGGACACCAGAATGTACGCAGCAAGCACGTACAGCCAGATCTCGATGGCTAAAGGGTTCATGAACGAGAAGAGGCGAGTCTGCTCGCGAGTTGGAACCTGCAAGCGAAAAATAGATCTGCGTCAATCCTAGCAATTTGTTAATATTTCCCGAATCAGGAGTTGTACAGCAATCTTTCTAGTAAATCGAAGAGATTTTGTCTGCCCTTTGATCCAAGGAAACACGTTTTAATATTTGAAGTTTATTCGTTGTTTTTGCAGTTGTGAGAACCTCATTTGTCAAAGAATCATGCCAACAAAGATTTTCTTGAAAAATCATGCTAGCTCTGTAAAATTTGAACTTCTTGATAAATACGTCTTTTGGTAATTCGTTCAGAATTTTTTTTCGCTGTTCCGCCTTTTGAGTGTTAACTTGGATTCTAAAACCTATCGGTCAAGTAGCGATTTCAGAGAGGCAGTTTGCATCTCATTGCATAGGGACAGCAATAGTTTTCGCGGTAATGCCACGCAGCCAAAATGACTGCAATCTCTCAACAGGCAGTGTCACTCCATAGACTAGACGCTAGAGTTCTCACAGCGAGTCCGCAACGTGGCGGCAGCGAGAACTACAAGCCGTTGATTGGCAGCGTCGGTGTAATGCAATAGTGGGTACTGCGCAACCAAGCGTGCCTAATTGGCACTGCTCTTGCACTCAGCCACTAGTGCGGACTGTGTCTGGAGGAAATTTGGTTGTAGCACACTGTGGTTTGCCTTCGCACGCATGAAACTCTGAGAGAGGAACAACTAATCTGTAGGAAGCTGAAACATTGAGAGTGCGGATTCTTTTTATGTTGTATGGTCATACGATACTAAGCCATTTTTTTGGTGTGCTACGCTACTCGAGACAAAACAGCTATTTGGTGATCTGACGGGAAAGTTACTAAGCTACCTGGCAACAGGTAACCAAGAAATCTAGCTACCTGTTGCAATACGCTGCGGTTTTATCAAACAATCGACACATTTCTCACTGGTGTGAAAGACAAGGGTCTGCTTCAAAAGTTTTGGAGCTCGATTTATAAATAAAACTCATGTGGGAAATTGGACGGTAAAAAGAAGAATTGGGAAGAGAAGAGTCCTTTTCTTCAGGTTGTACTCGATTACAATTCCACAGTTAATGCTTGCGATCAACTATTGTGAAACAAGGGCCTATTGTAGAAAAGCCATTACTCTAACATCTGTCTAACCATGATACAAGATAAAGATTTGTTACTCGAATCAATTTACAACGTAGAAATACTTTTCTAGTGCATTCCTGTTAAATACTGTAGATCCCAGTTAAAAATTCATGACATGTTCAGGTCGACAGGTAGCAGAACATAGTGAGACATGGCCGCGGAAGGTCACTATTGGCCGCTCTCGACCACAATTTCCCGTTCGACGGCTATCAGTTAGTCTAATTTGGACTAAACAAGCCGGGAAAATCGAGAAAATAAAGCGGATTCTTATAAAGTGGACATGGCGACCAAAAAACGGCTGCTTTTTCGAATAAAACACGGTTAGAATCTTGCCTAACGCGGCACAGAAACTATTTGAAAACGTCGTGTTTTTTAACTGGGATGGATTAACATTTTATGACAGCGCGATACCGATATAACTCAAGTGTTTTATATTTTAATAAGTTTTCTTCTTGGAAAGCAATGAAATTTGAAAAAATTAAGAACTCAATGTAGAGAGGCAACCAAGCATATGTCATTTAAGACAAAAACCTTCTTGACATCCGAAAACTGGTATAAGCGATGGGATTTCTCATTTCAACCTCCGATGATAGCCAAACCTTTTGAGTACACAAACGTCTTTGTGTCTTACCTCCTTGAACTTTCACAGGCGGTAAAAATGCACTCAAGTGCTGATTACCGTCAAATCCTTGTAAATTAATATTTTTGTATTATGATTAACTCGTGAAGAAAAAACAATCATGATTTTAATCAAAAAATGATATTTTGCACGGAACCCAAAACCAAAGTGAATGATCTGAGATATTATCCAAACAATGAACAAAAAACTAAATGAAAAAAGGCGAAAGAAAGAAGCTGTAAAAGCTACAACTGAGAAAACTGCAACAGGTGCTTTACAACAACTACAGCTTCTTGCAGTTGCTTTGCAACTTCAGTGCATGGCAACAAGTGCAACAACCAGCAAAAACAACGGCATTGAACGCAACACGATACGCAGTGCACGCCGCATTACGCTGTCACGATGAGCGTCGGCGGTAGGGCGTCTCGGTCGCATTACCGAGCACAATAAAGTTTTACGGGCGAGGTACATATCATTTTGTCGAGGGCGACGCCGGCAATTGAAAGGAGCAGAGAGCGCGAGAAGGCTGCGGAGAAGCAAATTTGAGCAGCATTACGGTATTACGGAGCAGGAATACTGGGGCGCAGCGCATCTCGGTGCTGTGTCAGCACCGGCTGTGTGCCATCAGTGGTTACAGCAGGAGGGTGAAAACCGACGAATTAACTGCGTCTTGAGATATTTCTTGCCTTCATACTGAGTGTCTCTTTGGTGTAACTTGAATGACTGCGTTAGAATGAAAGGGAGCTGTGAAGTTAAGCAGTAGCGTCACAGTTGAAGTACAGCAGTTGATAACATATGCGTGAATATTCTAAAATGAAAGAATGTCTCTACAACGTGGCAATCATGAGCATGGCATCAGCATTTAAACTCCGAATTAATTTAGTTTTTACACCTAACGTATTTTTTAGACCAAAGGGGTTAATTTTCATATTCGTTATTTTTACACCTCTAACGCAATGTGTTATTGGATAGAAAAATAGAAACATCATTTTTATATTCTGATTTTTTCTCAAATTTCATTTTACATCGAAGTATGTTTTGAAAGCATTCACTAAACAATATTCTGATACATTTATAGAGAGCAAAAAAATGAAAACATTTTATGAATGTGATGTTGCGTGATTTTATCTCCAGCACGAAGTAAATACCATTAGGAGCCACGTAATGAAATAAAGATGCTACACTGGCAGATTTACTAGGCCACTTAAAAAGTCCGCCTGATGTAGCGGCGGTGAAGCCTCTTCTGGCCTTGTTTCCGCTCGTTTTACTCCTAGAGCCAAAAAAGTTAGTGTCACCAGCAAGTTAACTAGCCTTCAAACTCAGAGAACGTAAAATTCTTAAGTAATGCTCGAATTAAAGAGAGAGGTTTATTAACCTTGAATTGCCGAGTAAATGGAGAGCAGCAACTGAGTTTCACTGTGCCGATCACAGAAAACTTGCTCACTTCAGGAGTTTCCCGAAAGGATCCTAATTTTTTACTTCGAGCTTGTGAAATTCTAAGAAGAGGGGTGTGTAAGACAACAGACTCACACAATTACCGGAAGAAACAATCGAAAAACATTGATAGGAACGACATTAACAAACACAAAACTTGAACGCGTCTCAGACAGGGATAAACTGTGTCACTGAATTGCATTACGTATCAGTGCAGTTACTTCTACTGAAGAAACATGTCTCTATATTATTTATTCTTTGGAATGAACATAGTAAAATACTTGATCGAAATAATAGATCTTGTGCATGATAGAGGCGCACTTTTCGAAGTGCGTCGTTTTTCAAATGTCTCCTGTATTTTAACTCTGTTCGTTTAAAAATCAACATATTACATCATCTCAGTAATCATGAATTAATAACATGTTTCACTCAAACGAAGCAATCTTCGTAATAAAATTTGTTAAAGGTTCAAAATCCACATAGTCTTAAAACTTCAGTCTCTGCCGCCAGAGCTAACTACGCTGGCAATTAACAGAGGTGCGAGCCGCACAAGGATGACTTAAGAGAGGGAGTGAAAACAAAGAAACAAAAATGAGGCAGTTGCGTAAGAAGTCAATAATGCACGGTCCTCTTCTTTCCCTCACGAGAAAGATGAAAGATTCAGTGAAGAAAAGACGAACCATGGACAAAATTCA
The DNA here is from genome assembly GCA_014220935.1 of Platorchestia sp. MABIK. Classification (NCBI taxonomy): domain Eukaryota; kingdom Metazoa; phylum Arthropoda; class Malacostraca; order Amphipoda; family Talitridae; genus Platorchestia; species Platorchestia sp. MABIK. The sequence goes on along the minus strand of JACJUY010001035.1, from coordinate 98,126 downwards.
CAGAGAATGATTCGCAAGAAAACCACGAGGCAGACAAGGTCATAATTATTGGCGAGAATTTTCCATCGGTGACGCAGTTATTTATAATGCTTTAGAGTTTGTGGATCCTGCAATATCACAAGCCGAGATGAGCTCCTAGGATTACGCAGCAGAGATGCTGGGAGCCGGTACTTGCAGCAAGCGCCTGCATCGCGAGGTGGCCGATCTTGTGCCAACATTTATTGGTCCACTGCCTTAGTTGATCAAGTAAGGCCCAAATAGCTTGACCAAAGATGGTGCAGCGATCTTCTCTGAATGTTCTTACTTCAAATTTTAATTAGTTGATCATGTATTTTACGTATTTTAAATCTTTCCACTATATAACAAGAATTCTTCATCACTTTATGGAATCGAGTGCTGCTAAAATTTCAAACAATTTTTCAATTTTTTAGTCTGAAATAGCCCTCGCGTGCTGTGCCGCTGTAGACACGTAAATAATCACGGCTCATCTGAGGACGGAACTTAAAGCCCACACTTACGAGGGAGGGGAGGGCAGCAGCCCACACTTACGAGGGAGAGGAGGGCAGCAGCCCACACTTACGAGGGAGAGGAGGGCAGCAGCCCACACTTCCGAGGGAGGAGAGGGCAGCAGCCCACACTAACGAGGGAGGGGAGGGCAGCAGCCCACACTTACGAGGGAGGGGAGGGCAGCAGCCCACACTTACGAGGGAGAGGAGGGCAGCAGCCCACACTTCCGAGGGAGGAGAGGGCAGCAGCCCACACTAACGAGGGAGGGGAGGGCAGCAGCCCACACTTACGAGGGAGGGTAGGGCAGCAGCCCACACTTACGAGGGAGAGGAAGGCAGCAGCCCACACTTACGAGGGAGGGTAGGGCAGCAGCCCACACTAACGAGGGAGGGGAGGGCAGCAGCCCACACTTACGAGGGAGAGGAGGGCAGCAGCCCACACTAACGAGGGAGGGGAGGGCAGCAGCCCACACTTACGAGTGAGG
>JACJUY010001035.1:74425-96821 GCA_014220935.1 Platorchestia sp. MABIK | reverse complement strand
GGGGGGGGGGGGGGGGCAGGAAGCTCTACACCGAGCGAGCCCAAATCGCCAACGTTTAAAAGCCTTCCACGTATTCTGTACTTGAGCTCCGAATAAAATTTTCGAGATAGCGAGTTGAAAAATAAACAACTTCAAAATATTATTCTAATGAGAATGAGAATTGGGTCATTCGACTTTTTTATAGGTCTTTCTCTAATTTGTACGAACGAAAACGTTTGGTGTGTTATTTCTTGAAACCTTTTGAACGTAATCTATGTTGTGCTGTTCAATATTTCACACAAGCAACACTTTTCGGACTTCTGAATACGGCTAGCCTTAGCGGAATGATACAAATTTCGCTTTGTTTTTACGATTTCAGATCATTCGACGAAATTTCCAAGAAATTTCACATTTCATTTTAAACATTTCGGGCTGTATTTCACATCTTCCAGAATGACGTTTTAAAGAGACCTAAAGTTTTTACTGGTTGTAAAAACTTTGATGAAGAAACCGTTTGGAATCTGGAAAAGTGGAGGGCGATGTTAAAGAAAACTTTCCTCCAGTTTGTGGTCGAGTTGAAGGGGCGCGGAGACTGACCAGAGAAGATGATGTCGGAGTCTGGCGCCCTCAGTCTCTCGTTGCAAAATCCAGGCCAGAGCAGCGCCACTCCCCCGTTTCTGTCGCATTCTACTTCAATTCGTGTTTGCCGGGAGGTAATCGTGAACTATTTAAGCTTCTGAATTAACATTTTGAGCTATATCAGCACGACAAGCGCGAATGATGCCTAGTCATTCCAAAACATTCTTTTTGTATTTGTCTTTCGCATTGACGTTTGAGGAAGAAACATTATCAAGCAGAGTGGCACTAGGAACAATCAATGTACATTATTTATTAAGCATTTATTTTTTACTCAATTTACTATAACTTTAATTGTTCTTTTCACCATTTCCGCGCTTGTAAAACTCACCTGGACACATTTTTAACTAGCCAATCACTTTAGAAGGGGTATCAAATTTACCTGGTATTTGCGAAGTTACAGTGATAACAGTAAACGAACACCTGTCTTTAACATGTTGCTAAAGGAACTTTAGACCATAGATAAATATATTGAAAAATCTCATGAGCAACAGACAACACTGCTCACCTTAAAAAGTATGCTGATGCCCACATTCATGAACGGTTTGGTGAAGTCAATGACGCTCTCGCGTGCATAGTTGATGGTCATTGACCCGATTGCGAGATCTGCTTTCTGGGAGAAGAAAGAACGACATGGAAACGGAATGAAGATGAGAAATTTTGCAACACAAAATATGGGCTTGGGACTATAGAGTTTGCTGAATTATTAAGTCAAAAGTATAAAAGGGCTTCATGGTGAATAAATTTTCTTCAGTCATCATAATTTAACTCACATTTTGTTATTTGAAACATTACGAAACTATTGCAGAGCTGAAATATTTACACCTATTATTCACTTAATACACATTTTTTTCTCACAAATAACCCCTCTCCAATTTTGAGTGCACGATGTTAGACTTTACCTAGCAAGTATTTATAGAGAATTCCTGAACCACTCAATCAAAAAAATATTTGATTTCTGTGTAAATACAGCGTCGAGTATAATTATTTTCACTTTCCTACTCAACTCATTTCACACAACTATTGAGCTTCTAGATGTACATGCCGTTTACTAAGCAAAACTTCTATAATAATAGATTTATAAAAGCAACTACACAAATGAAAGCAAGCATTCATTACGGTGAAGCTGCAAAGGCCGTGAAAGCGTTTAGAGAATTCAACAAATGCTTTTTCTACGTATTTTAAGCTATCATTTTTTTTAACATTTATATGAATACGGAAGGTAGAAACCTACTCTAAAGAGAGCTACTCGAGTATTGACGTCGCCTATTCAGCGATTTGGAAACCTCAACTACAACGTCAACCTCGCTTAGTTGCAACTGGAGTTTATTTGATGTGTATTTCATTTCAGTTAGTGAGATGACAAGGAAATGTAACTCATGTGCAACGTTTAGTAAGGAAACTTATTTGGTCAAAAAGACCAGAAAATATACCGCAATTGAAATGAGCCGTGTGACGCATTCATTCTTGACACAGAGGCGAAAAAAGTAAAAATTGAAAAGTATGAAAAATCTGCAATTCAACGTAGATTAAAATAACAGCACTCCACGCTTTCGCGAAGAGTACACAAGCTACACATCAGTCAGCAGAAGATTTTGTTACAACAAGTTGAAAAGTAACACAAGAAGCCTTGTGCTAAAGTATTTGACACCGAAGTTAAATACAAGTCCATTAAAAACACAGGGAGATTACATTTATCAGTTCAAAGGAGAGTATAAGAAGGAATGTAAGGCAACAGTCACATGGAAACTTGTTCTAAAACTCATCTCCGCATGTTCAAGGGCAAAAATTCTCAGTACTCGAGCCGGCCCCTGTACTCAATAGCATAGTGTAACCAGCATACATGGACATGTTGCTCTTTCATTTTATGATTTTGACACCCTTCCAGTTATTGTATGTACACTCTCATTCTTTTAATATTATTATAGGCATCCTTTGTAGAGACTAAATTTAGCGACCGAACCGCTTAATATGGGCATTTTTTTATTAAGTAATGACTGGTTACCGTAAAGTGCTGCACTCGAGAGTGTTTTTGGTTCCCATTTTATTCATTGTAAAACTATTCAACGGAAAACTTTAACAAATAAAAGCAATTACATGAAAATATGATTATCCGGTCATCCAGTCGTTCATCGCTGTGAAAATCTATCCAGAAAAACACTAATATTAAAATGTACTTCATATATATATATATTTTTTTTCTTAATCGATTACAGTAGTGAAAATGTCTAAAAAATACTCTGGGGAATGATCGTCTCTATTCTTTTCGTTTTTCCAAAGGTTTCATTCATCAACGTATGAATTTATTTATCGCCATAGCATGCACATCTAGCATATATTCAAGAGTTCCATACTCACGTGCTCCATGAGCTCCCTCACGATACCGTTCCACTCTCCAGTTTTGGCGTTTTTTATCCCGTAAACTTTCTGAGGGTTTGGTCTGATGACGTACTGGAAGCCTGCCATCTTCGAGATACTCTCGAGCATGTCAATGCAGAAGCCCACATAGCGGCTGTTGCCCGTCATGTTACTGTCACCCGCCAGCATCACGTAAGGGTCTTGCTGTTCAACGGACAACGGGAGTTTACGAGCGAAAGGGTTGCTAGTAATACCAGTTAATCGCCACTTGTGATTAGTTGATGATAGTAATTAACTTCCAGAATAGAAAATAGCAACAGAAATGAGCAAAGTGGCTTATTCACGGGGTCTCCTCATGTGATTTTTGATGGGCCTTATTAAGAACTTTTGTTGGGTTTTCGATGTACTGTAGCTCTCTTAATAAGAACAGCCCGCAGGATTTATCTCAGAAAAAATTCATTTAAGTTCCACAACTACTCAAACGAAGCCTTCATGTCCCAATTAGATCATTTTCAAAGCTCCTTCAAAAAATTTAAAATATACATCCATAGATTCCATTTGTTAACTGTATTTGTCAAAAGATTGCTCTGTCATGGCATTTGTTCGCAAGAGCAGACTTTTGACCAAGATCTTTGGGATAATGAATAGAAATACGCTTCTTTTCATTATGCGATGTCCTTTTCAAAGTGATTAATTAATGCGATTATAATCAAACACAGGATTCGATAAAATTTGTCAGTGATGTAATGCCTTTATCCTGAGTGACGACTGCAGACACGAAAGTTTCAATGTTAATAATTAATGAAAGCCGTATATATTTCTAACTACAATATTTACATTATTAAAAGTGTTAAATTCAAAGCACTGCAGGAAGAAAAGTATTTCTCTATAATCTGTAAATTTTCCCACCCACAAATTCTAGCAAGAACTAAGCAGAGAGGCTTGCAACGACACGTGTCTAGCGATGCTTACTATAGACCGACCGCAAAGAAAAGTAAGCAATTCATCGCCGGCCACAAGCCCGAACGTTACATCGCTGCGCGGAGAAATAAAGCCTCCGCTGCATCAAGCAAGAAGAGATGCGCTAGCCAACGCTGGAAGATGGCTATGGTGCTGCAGGCTGGGGCAGCCGCTACGCTTAGCTGTGAGCCTCAAGCGCTTCATTACAGCGACTCTCAAGTATTTATTACACCCGAGATGAGTTGCTTCACAATGCCGTTCCACTCGCCGGTGATGGGGTTCATGGCCCCATACACCCCTTCAGGAGACAGCTCCATGATGTAGTCGAACCCAGCGTGCTTCGATATTTCGTTGAGCAGGTCCACGCAAAAACCGAAAAATCGGTTGTTGCCCGTATAGTTTTTGCCAGGACGCATCATGATGAACGGCTGTTCCTACAGCGCCAAGTGCACGGGGAGCAACTTAACTTATGTATTTGATGTCTCTCAAGTATAGTTACAACTTACAAAAACGCAAACAAATTCAGCAGAAGAAACTTTTTCTCAAAAATATCAGTCCTACACTCGAGGATATACAATCAAAACGCTTAATTTGCATAATGATGAAAAATGTTCTATGATAATAAATTAGAACTTTAGCAAAGTACGTTCAAAAAGCCCCAAAAAATTGGTACTTGGGAATACCCTCAACCCATCGCTTCTCAAGAAATTTATTTGGCAAACTGAGAGAAATTTCGTTAGTGGGCATAAATTAAGGAAATTAAAAAATGCTATTTTCAATTTTCTTTCCTGTAAACGATATAACTTGACCTCAAGCACGCTTAAATGTTTCTTTGCACTGGTAAACAAGTACGTATCATGGACGACTAATGGAAGGAAGGACATGCGCCGCTGATTTCATGGCACTGCCAACGAAGACCACCCCTTTTCTCACCATTAAGTTCTTATTTTATCAAAGCCTTAAATAATTAGTTCCTGAGTATTATACATTATATTGTTCAAAAGTTTTGAGCACAACAGTGTAGAATATATCATAGAACACTATTGTCATTCGAGAATAAAACAGGGTACAGTACTTAGTCTTCTACAATTCTGAAATGTTGAAGTATAGTCTAGAGGATTGTATCTTTAGAATAGCTACTACACACTTCCTTGACTTCAATGATGTTAGTTTCAGATTTTCCCTTTAAAGTTATGAATATCAGTGCATGAAACCATGTGTTGACTATTCTTCAACTGACAACGATAGTTGATTAGCGCTAGCATACTTTGGAGTGACATGCCATTTTTTTTTAAGAGTCTACGTTTCTAGCATAGAAAATGTTTTTTGGGAGTTACCACACCTTTCACCAGACATAATACAATGTTCAATTAAACCACGAAACTCTTGTTCAATTGAAACGCTCGTTCAATTAAACTACGAAACTGAATAAGGATCAAGGAATAGCTCTCGACTTTCCGAGCGGAGGCTTTCCATCAAAATACAATATTTCCCTCTATTCTACTTCACAGAAATTATGAGTAATGAAATTTCCTCGCTGGTTTAATCCTATTAAAGTAAAATACTTCCACTTATTTTAAGTTATTGAAATTAGAGCTAATCAAAATATGTCTTTGTAATATTCGTTTTTCTATCCTCGAAATCCGTGAGATTTGATGCACGAAGGTGAAGAAAAATTCAAATTTTTCTTGCTTTGGTTTGTGTAATTAATAGATCCGGTGCCAATAGATCAGGCGTATTCTGTCCTAAGACAACTTTGGATTGTCAAATTTGTTGCATTGTCAAAACAAAAAAAACTCCTACCAATTTTATACACGCTAAATTATAATTAAATCATAATTCATTCAGCAAAAATTAAACTAGTCTAGAAAGTGTAGATTATTTCGTTGAGACATTCGTTTCTTTACTTTTTTCCTTCAGTATTGCGGTAAAAACAGTATTGCGTAAAAACGGAGGAGTATATCTCAAACGTGAGTAGTTATATTTTATAACTATTATTCACTAGCTTACAGCATCCAGCTACACCAATTTTATAAGAACTTTAGTTCATCAACAGTCTGTGCTCTTGTACTCTATCTTTTTTCGTGATACAAATTATGAAATAGGTTTTTAGAGAAGGAAAATAATTTGATGAATATTTGTCTCGTAAGATGTGGATCAGCTAAACATTTTTTGAAAGTGATATTGTACAGTTAATGCTTATGGATTGGTACTTTCGTCAATTTTTATAATTTATATCTGTCTAATAAATGATCAAAGTAAAAAAAGTTATTACTTTATTTAAAGCACAATTACTTGCTTAAAGCTAAGTGAAACAACTTTAAAATTAAATATGCAAGCCTCCTCCGGAAATCATTTTATGAAAAAATACTCGTATACCAAAAATTCTCTAAAAAATTAAAACCCAGTTCAAATGACAACCGATCAGAAATAAAAATTTTAAATGTACAGTGAGGTATGACGAATGTGAGAGATTATAAGCATTCATTAAATAGAAGTTTCCGACAAAATTGAACAATGAAATTTACATTATAAGCCAAAATTCACATTTGACACACATTTCTGAGCATCAAAAATGTAGTGTTTCTTTCAATAAGAAATTGAATGAATAATTCATGAAATACATGTCGGAGAGGTATTTGGACAGCTTCTAAAACAAGTTTCAAGTGTGTGACATCAAGCTGTAAATTTAGACAACTGAATGTATTAAAAATTTGCAGAAAATCCGAAGTGGATGCGGTAAAAGTTACCAGGAGGTTTTAAGGTTAGTTTCACATTAGAAGCTTGCCTAGAAGCGCTGGAAGATGTCACAGCAACTAGGAGATGCCACAGCAAACACATGCATGAAAAGATTAAACAATTTAAAACATTTTGTTTACCACAAGTGATGCAGAAGAAGATTGTATATTCTAGTACGATGGTCAAATTTGAGTATAGCTATCTGTGGGCCCGAATAAGTTCATCGACATCTAGCGCATCCTACTACCAACGCTATTCTAAGGTGTACAAAATTGTTTAACCTAATTCACTTAACCTAGTTACGCATTAGACTGATCAATCAATTAGTTAACTCGATATTCATTCTACAAAAAAGTTTAAATGGGATAGATGTTAACAGGATATTATAGAAACGATTTAATAACAGACTGCAGATCAACGAGCTTAACCATGGCAAATTACCTTATCAGGATTAGTCATTTAGGAGTTAAGATTTAACTTGGGTATCTTACATGATTAATATTCCGATAGAAAATGAGGTTCAAGATTTATTTTAAAAACTTTGTAAGAATTACTTCCATGAATCTCCTCAGGGATTGAGTTCCAAGATTTAGTGCCAACGAAGAGGATACTGTGCTGTGACCGAGCTTTTGAATAATAACGATGCACGAAGTTACTTCTATTACGGGATAAATGGTCGTAATGACCAGCTTGTGTAGTTGATAATTGTTAGAGGTTTTTGACGCCATCATTGGTCAATGTTTTATACATGATATTACGTATGGAGAGTTCGTAGAGATCCGAAAGTTTAAGTACTGGTAAACTTTAGAATGAATCATTTGTGTGAGCAGATGCGGATGATCACGTCATGTCTGCTCACATTGCAAAAATGTTTCTCTGAACGTAAGAATTTCTCATAACATATACTTTAAAGACCCTAATTAACCTTATGACTAACGCCAGGATGCAGTAACGTTTAACACCAGTCGAAAAACCTCGGCCGAGAGGAGAGCTGGAGCATAATTCTCTCCGTTTCCGACAGGGAGAAACACTAGGCTGGCACCGCCGGGATTCTTATCAACGATCCTTCACTAGAATGGCGTGTGTTCTTAACTACAAAATCACGGTGACCAATGCGATATGCAGTTCCATAACCACTTTAGTATGTAGTAGCTAACACATGCATGCAAAAACTAATATTGATAAGTTGAATTAAAAACAAAGTACAGTAAAAAGTTTGAAGTGCGCGATGTTATTGCAGGATTTTAGGCAACCCTTTCACATTTCCGGACTCCTAAAGTGTACTGAAATAAAAGTTTTGAAAATTCTTTTATGATGCGAAGTTCGGTACTGTTCATTGTGTTTGCTATTCTTCATAACTATCAAGCACTAATTAGCGATGGCTTAACGAAAAATAAATATAATAAAAATTACGATGGTCTTTGTGAGCAATGCCAGAAAATCAGCTGAGCACGTCCTTCCTTCAGCAGCTCTTACTTCATGCAAATACTGCACACTCCATGGCAACCCTACAGAAATGCTCCTCTCGTATGTTTACAAAATACACTGAATGGCTCCAGTATTTTGTACGTTAAATATTCGGGTCCTAAAATGGCACTTTATATCGTATAGTTCAATTCTTATATCAAACACATGTAGTAAGAACAATCTGAACCACATCTATATTGCTTTCTCTTAATTATGCAGAATTTACAATTTGAATCACATAATCGCTGATTATGGTTAAAGTAATTACAGAATTAAGCGCAATTTCAAAATCAACATGTAGCACACTTTTGAACACAACACTCTAAGATGGTGATGAGCCATGGCAGCACACAACACTCACCAGGATGGTGGTGATGAGCAGCGTCAGCACACAACACTCACCAGGATGGTGGTGATGAGCAGCGTCAGCACACAACACTTACCAGGATGGTGGTGATGAGCAGCGTCAGCACACAACACTCACCAGGATGGTGGTGATGAGCAGCGTCAGCACACAACACTCACCAGTATGGTGGTGATGAGCAGCGTCAGCACACAACACTCATCAGGATGGTGGTGATGAGCAGTGTCAGCACACAACACTCACCAGGATGCTGGTGATGAGCAGCGTCAGCACACAACACTCACCAGGATGGTGGTGATGAGCAGCGTCAGCACACAACACTCACCAGGATGGTGGTGTTGAGCAGCGTCAGCACACAACACTCACCAGGATGGTGGTGATGAGCAGCGTCACATTCATGGTGCCCGAGTCGTAGAAGGCAGCTCTGTCCGTGATGTTCACGCCCACGTTGCTCGACCACTCGCCCACCTCAACACAAGATACGAATTAAGTCCAATGCAAACGGCACAGCTATTTTTCAAATGAATTTTGCAAATTTCAATTGTCACTCACTTAATTTTGGTTAATATTGGTGCTGTCGAGATAAAAGTACTGTTCTGAACGAGATTATATCAGAGTTTTGGACGACTGCATTACAATATCAGTGAACAGAACAAATCAAAATTTAATTCAGGACGTGTTAATGCAGAAGCAGTCTCACCTTGACTAGGGAATGTTGCTTCAGCTTTAATAAGTCAAGTTTGAAGTTCATGCGGCGTCCTTCCTTGAACTGTATTGGACCTGTTACACCGCGGAACTCCACCTAAGAACAAGAAGAAGCTACTTCTCAAATTTTGGGCCACAGTTTATGAGAAAAAAAATGACCATAACTAATGGCTTTTGATGTTTAGTCACCACGAAGTCAGAACTTCACTCTAACAGCGAACGTTTATTCAACTCAAACTTTCCACAGCGGCTGTCCAACACCGTCCAGTTTATTCTTTGATGCATGCCCATCACTGTCAAGTTTTTATCGCCAAATATTGCAATTCTCAAAAATTTGAGCCTTTACATCCACCCTCTCACTTGACGGGAGGAAGCTACTGACCGAGTTGATGTAATTGAAGAGGGAGGAGCCGTCGCCCCACGGGTGCTCGTGGTGGCAGGAGAGGTTCGCCAGCAGCAGCGTGGCCGATCGCTCGAGGGCCTGCAGTCCCAGCGCGAAGACGTGCACGCTGTCGTACATCAGCGCCGGCTCCGCCTGCCCGCGTCGTATTGTATGGCCTCATGATTCAATAGTCCTCAATGTGCCATACTGGACTGAGTCTCATTAATAAGCATTATAGCACATTTTAATTCATATGAGATCAATACCCACGAATGAATACAGGTCTCAATTAGCGACATGTTTGCACTGGGAAGAATGGGTTAGATTGGTGCATACACACAAGTTCGTAACTGAGATGAAATTTGGTAAATTTTCTTCATTACGGTGCATTGCAGCGCCTGCATAAGCAATAGCTGTATATTCAACAGTCACTGCGACATCCTCGCACATGGCGTTCTAGAACTGTAGCGTTCTTCCCGCGGTTACTGTGTGCAGTGACCCATGCAAGAAATTACCTCACACCGGTTCAGAAGAGTTTGTCTTTAATTGTAGCGTGGTTTTGTCTCTGTGCTTGAAAGTAATAACGCATTAAGGCAGAGATTACTCAAAGAGACGTCAAATTACACAACACGATCTGTATAATGTAATTAGGACAGCGAATACAAAATGAACTTTTCAATAATGAAAGCTTTATCACGGTCATCAATGGTAGAAGAGCTATTATGACAATTAGAAAGAAGAGTAATAAATTCCCACGGATAAAGAATTATAATCATAAAAATTATGTTCGTAAAATTTACACCAGTATTCATGGTTACTTTATTGACAATGGGTTTCTAGGCAACGCACTACAATTCTTCTAGTAGTAGTAGCACTGCGACTCGCTTCAATTTTATACGACAGCAAGCCCTTTCTTGCCTCTATTTAGAAAATTTCTATGATCTTAGTAGATGAGTGTAAAGACCTCGCTGTACTGGAAACGACTGCTAGGCAGAAATTCAGCGAACAAATGTAAAGTAAAGAGCAATTGGAACATCATATTGAATTTTACAGATCGATGCAACTCGCAACAGAATTGTTTGCGCTGCAAAAATCAGTTATTTTAAACAACTAATCAAACCCCAAGAAAATCCTGCATTGAAAGATTTTCTTCCTAAATGACAAAATAAATTATACTCATAGAAGCAAAATAGTTCGGTCTCATTTTAAAGTTGCTCCTAATTATCCCATGTGAGAATTTTCATCAACACAAACGAATTAAAGAGTAAATATAAGAGGAAACTTTTTCAATTACCAAATCAACTGTAATATTTTTCATAACATCAATAACTTAAATATTTCCAGAAATGAATTTGATTTGAACATCTATTCCGACCTGAATGACCCGAGTCCTGTTGAGGATGTGCTGTCCTATGGGCTGGAAGGATTCCATGTCTTTGAGGACCTGCCTCACGCTGTAGTGGTCGGAGTCCACAAGTCTGAAGGCCGTCATGTTCACGAAGTTGTACTTGAAATCTTCCAGGTCAAACGTTTCAATGTCCTAAGGATATGATCCGATGCACAAAGAAGCTTAGATGGAATGTGACAAAGTTACCTATCGAACAACAAGTGACAATAAAAAAAATTTCTATCTATGAATAGGAAAAACGAACTATGAAGGCTTCAGTGTTATGGAGAAATGTTCCAAAACAAAAAGAACCTAAAACTTTAAAAGAAATAGGCTTCATACAAGCCTGATACCGTAGTTCGTCGATACATGATACAAGCGTCTTTCAAAAGTTTAGGCACTTAGAATTTGGAAAAACAAATGACTAAAGCATTTTATGTTTTTTCTGCCCGAAAAGGTAACATACTTGTAGCTTGTTGAAAGTGATTTCAGCAGAGAACATGGGAATTCGGGTATACAAGAAGCATAAAAGAAGAAAAACAAAATACTAAAATTTGGCACTCTATTCCAAGTGAACCCATACAAAGACATTAAACTCTAACTACAAGAGGAAAAAAATGCCGTCAAGCCATAAACATTGCAACAGGCAGATCTCAAATGAGAGGAAAATGTTACCATATTCAAGCTGATCCTTCATTTCAAATGTACCCGAAATTCCACAAGACCATAAGCTTCCTTAAAATTTTAGCAATTTTAGCCACAAGGGTCGGGAATGGCAACATAAACCTCAATTAAATTTACAATGACCTCTGAGAACAGTGAAGCGTAACACGAAATTTGAAGCCCGCATGAAAGAATAACACCACTTGAAGCTGCGCCGAATGCCCCTGAGATAGCGGCAAGGGCCTGTATACGCGAGAGCTGGAGACGCACCTACGCAAATGCACTCAAACTTTCGCTTAAGAACTCCAACAACGGTTGATGAAGCGTCGGGATGCCGACTATCTCGATCGCTCCAAGGTGGAGGAAAAAAGTGCGTCTCTCATTTAAAGCACTGAAATTTTCACTGTATTTTCTCGTCACTAGAACGGGGATATAAGATATACTCTTTATTGTTGCTGAACAAAACGAGACACACTAAAACTCTGACAAAGTCGTGTTGGGTCGGCAATGAGCCCAAATTGAAAAGTTAGAATAACAACATTTGAGGGCCCAAAGGAAATGCTGAATTTTGGTGTCTGTTTTGTCATCAGCGAAAACAGAGGAAATTGGTAACATGTGATATGATTTACTTTTCTGAGCAGCTACTTTAGTAACATCAGGCTATGTTCTCCATTGAGTACTCTCCTGTTCGAAAGTAAAGGATATAATTTATTCGTTGATTATATCTCAGTGGGTTGATAATTGTCTCTCATTTTCACATGAATGAATAACACCATAAAATTGAATTTGAGCTTCACTACAATACAAAAGGTGATGTTTATGCACAGTAAAAAGAATGATAGCTCTTACGTACGTGATGTGAAATTTTGAATCTCATACGCGTCTTTATTAAACAAACGTAAAATATGTCTATTTCATGAACATAATTATTAAATTTATTACGTCAGTGTTTGGTTACTCCTCAGCGACTACTCAGTGCGATGTTATAAGGATAACAAGTCAATTGAGTGGTTGAATAGCGCCTACAGCCTGAACTCAAATTATAAGGGCTCAAGCCCACTAGCGTGAAGATAGAGTAGTTCTGTACTGCTTAGCTTCAAGTATACGCATTAAGGAATATATGATCATTTCATGGAAATTGAAGTTCCAGTAGATAAAAGAATGGAGTGAGATCATTCAACCGCCCATCACTTGCTCCTCGCAACATGAAAACATTTAGTCCAACTTAACTTCTCTTTCCTATTTCCAAATGAAAGTCAACTTTGGTATACTGTGCCATGGATCCCTTTGGAAACATCTAAGCAGTTAACGAAGTGAAAGAAATACTCAAATCTGTTGAACCTGCAGTTGTCTCAACAATATCCGACCCGTTCGCATTAACCGTAGATACCCAATCTAGTTTAAACATCGCTACGAAAATTCAAGAAAGCTTCAATTGAACTTTATAAATTTTGTTCTTGATAAGTTGAAAATGACAAAGCTACCAGACGAGAGCCACTCCCCCACGGCACCTCTGCCTCCCTCGCTCGAGCAGCCGCAGTTTGTCAGACTCTGGCAGAGCGTTCTAATTGCCGGCGCCACTGCGGAGCCACGCGACTAAACCCGACTGTAATGGCCCACTTTAATGCTTGCCTAGCATATTAATGTTGTCTGTGTGTTGATGCTCGGCAGCGTAATGATGTTGTCTGTGTGTTGATGCTTGCCTAGCTTATTAATGTTGTCTGTATGTTGATGCTCGGCAGCGTAATGATGCTGTCTGTGTGTTGATGCTCGGCAGCATATTAATGTTGTCTATATGTTGAGGCTCGGCTTCGTAATGTTGTTGTCTGTACGTTAATGCCTGCTTGGCATATTAATGTTGTCTGTATGTTGAAGCACGGCCAGCGTAATAATATTGTTTTTCTATTGACGCACGGCCAGCGTAATGATGTTGTCTGTGTGTCGATGCTCAGTGAGCTCAATAATATTGTGTACATGTTGATGCTCGGCCAGCGTAATAATGGTGTTTGTATCTTGATGATTGGCAGCATAATAAAGCCGTTCGTATGCTGATGCTTGGAGAGCACAAAAATGTCGTGTGCATGTCGTTCGACCAATATAATTTTGCTGTCGTTAGTATATTATTATTTCACTCAAAAAGGTTCATAAAATCAATGAGAACGAATGATACCTTGCTTATAAGTTGTAACTGTGACTTTGATTTCAAAATTGCCGAGGATATATAAACACTATCTGTTGAGTCGTCTGCTGTATAATCTACAGCAAAAGATCGCCTGGCGACATGATTTAGAAAATTTCTATTACGTAAGATAAGGGGAAGCACTTACAAAAGTGGTGAAGAGATAGTGGTATTTGTAGTCGTTCATTTGCAGCTGCAAAATCTGAAAAACAAAAAGTTCTTGTTAGAAAAATATAGACCGGATTAGAATGAATTATAAATGTCTGCCAGAGTCAATATCATAACAAAGACGAGTGAATTGCAGAACTCGTATTAAGTGAAAGCGGAATCAATATCAGATTGAATACTAATAGTATCAGATAGAAAAAACAACACTTTTCTCAGTCACAATTTACCTTCAAGAAGATAATTAAATTCTTAAGACAGTAGAAGTTCCCTAATTTGAATAAGTTGAACACAATCTTTGAGGCTTATTGAAGTATCAGAATAAATTATTGTTGAAGGCAGCAGGTTTTGAGACTGGCTTTTTTGTTTAAAAAAAATTCCAAACTTGTGTTTTCAATTATATTTGGCTCTAGAACTCCCTTAGTAGCTGCCACAAAAATATGACATTTAATAATTTTGGCGAGAAAGAAGCCAATCTGCCAGCTCTGCCTCACCCCATGCACGACACTCAACCCTCTGCCTCCTGACAAGGGGACAGCGGCGTTGCAGCGAAGTTAAATACTTCATTTAATTGGGAATTGAATTCCCTAATGGTACAGCTCGAAGTGAAAAAGCTATGACTTAAATCCTAGAAAATTAATTCGAACAATTTGAAAAGAAAACAAAGAACATGGTGAAAATTTATATTGTAAAATTTAAAGTTAAGTTCAATTTTTTTTCATTTGTGTCTATGAACTTTATTCTGCTGGCGCTGAAAATCTTTGCCTTTAGTGGTGAATTACGATCACCTGAATAAAGGCAGAAGAAAATTTATTCTCCCTTGTCGCAAAGCTGGATTACAATTTAACTTCCATCTCATCAATGACACGCACAGTACAGACGCCATCTACAATAAAGGCAACTAGTAGAAGAAATTGTAAAACTTCTCCGTGCTATTCGTATTTTTATCGTACATTTTGAGTGATCAGAAAATCATACAAATATTAAATTAATGAAGCAACATTTGAGAAAACGAGAAAATAAAATTTCCATTTTGTTTCTCATTGTAATAGTTTCATACTTCACTATATATTAAAATTCAAAGATTAATAGTCGATTTTAACAGCCTAATATACAATTTGTAAGAACGTATGAGCTAGAGGTCTGTGTTACACTTCCGTTCATTCTAATAAAACCAATTAAGTGAAAATCATTTCACTTTGTTCTAAAATTCTCTACAATAAGCATAACCATTCATGCTCGCCAGCTAGTGACAGTTCCATTCAGTAAAACACTGGTGCAGCCGGTGCAGGAATCCGCAGAGTTCGATGGCAAACTGCGGGGGTCAATATCCAACGAGAAATGGCATGCTGGAATTTTCAATTTTGGCATTGAATTATTTATCTTACTCCAACCGTAAGTAGTACTTGAGACTATATGTTGTTAGAATGAGAACATTTTCAATGCTTAAATTATTTTCACATTACAAACGGGAAAACCAACTAAATATGTTAGTGAAAACGCATTATAAAGAATAAACTCTGTCCCACATAATACTTTTTTCTGTTTTCACTTGAAAAATGTTGAGATCCATATTTGCAGGAAATTTTCCAAAGCAGAGTCCTAAATACATCCCTGGGATAAATTTTTACATCGAATGCTTTCAGCAGCAGACACAAAAAACTGACATGCTTTGTATTTGCGCCCACAATCGCGCTCTTTGTTCCAGGACACAAGACCGCTCTGCTGGAGCCCGACTTGTCTTCCTCGGTCTAGAGGCGATCCTCCTCAACAATCGAAGTTAGGACCAAAATCGGCCAAGTTGCTATTCTTCAGCCTAAACATATAACTTCCTAGAGAAGGCGCTGACTAAGCAGTACACATCGAACAGAAGATTGTTTCTGTATCTCGACCACAAGTTGCGGCGGGTGATCACCGCCCGCCAGCCTCGCCTCGCTAAGTAAAAGGCTCTTGCTTTTATGGTAATCAAAGCGAGCGTCCTGGCGCACGTCCACGCGCCGGCTGACCAGCCCGTGTACCACTCAATCAACGAATTATGCCCACAAAGATTGAGAAGTATAACAATTTCTCATGAAATTAATTGTATATTAATGAATATCGCATTTTATAATTCAACATGATATTTTTTGAATGTGACAAGACATGAGAAGTTGCATTGAGACGTTCAAAATCAGTCAACCATAGACCACGCGATAAAATTGAAATGAACTTGAAAACACTTCAATAAAATTATGTTAATTGTATTTTACCCATCATTTCTTCAATAAATATTAATTGTATATTACCTATATTTCCTCAATGACCTCGATGTTGCACGCGAGACCATTGTACACAATTTAGAAGGAATGAAGGCAATATGTTAAGAAAATATTTCAATGTTTATCGATATTGTTGCTTACGTATTCAGAAATGATGCACATACAGACACAGCGAATGAAAAATCCAAGGCTGGTACATAGAAATTATTTACTTTTTACAGTAGTAATAACAATAAACGCTCGTACAGAACGCCGGGCGTTCATTTGTGTTTCGGGCTGAACGAAAGTTATAACAAGTCTTCAATGAAAAGATACAGCCGCTTTCAATTCATAAGAGATAAAGCAACACCATGCGAGACATGTTAGATGCATATGTACTCCGATAAACAGATAATGTTAAAAGTAAATGATAAAAACGTCCTATGCGTATTGGTATCATGTCAAATAGCATAAACTAATTTGCCAAACGCCAAAAATTTAAAATATTGTATGATTGGCTGAGTTTTTAACCAGAATTTTTACCATTCTTTCAGGGACCAAGAGTTAAATTATTTTGGCTCCAAATATACGTATGTAATGCCAGCAAATTTGTCACACCATGGTCAATCCATGTATTCTCAGGGGTGGTTTATTCCATGTTTTGTAAGTAATGATATATAGTAGCAGTGAATGCCAGCACAGAATGGAAGCTGAGAAGAAATAAAAGCAAAAAAAAAAGAGCAAATATGTTACCTCAAGGAAGAACTTCATCAAGTGACATCACGAATCCTGTACTCGTGACACAAGGCCCAAATTCTCATGAACTGATCCCATATTGAAGCAGAACATCGACAGGCAACAAATTCAAAGAATTTATTCATGTATTCAAGTGCTGCTCACAGGTACAACAGGGTAATAAAGGAATTTAGTCATATGACGACAAATAACTAAAAAAAAAGAGTAAAAAGAAAAAAAACCTTGATGGAATCTCGACAGAACTTTCATCATGAAAGAAACATCTCAAAACAGTGTCTCTGCTCACTCTGTCTAATTATGTATGTTCTATGAGGGCAAATATTATTGTATTCTATTTTCCTTTTCTACTAGATGAATGTTTTTTTTAAATTCACAAATGAAGTATAATGATAGAAATTTCTCCCTAAAACCATTTTAATGAGCTTTAATATGCTCGCAACATTTTCTGATAATGTTTTTTGATATATGAGTTTAAATGATTTTTCAGTTCAGCTTATTAGAAAAAACACTATAATATTGCTACTAATTTTTGCTAATTGAATGCATGAATAATTTCAAACGATGAAGTCAATCTAGATTTTTAGAAATATCGTTTTAAATCTGAACGCCATGGAAAAAATAAATAAATTGCAGAATGTTTTCTCAAAAACAAAATGAAAGTAGCATTTTAATGCATTATAATAACGCTATTAATTTTTTTGATAATGAAAAACTTTCGTAGTTGATCGAATAACGAATCAGTACGAAATTCGTCATGAAGACGAATTTAAAATTATCAACAAATTCATTTCCCACAGACGTACTTCCAACAATAAGCTCAGATGGCTAATTCATCCTTAGATTAGATGTAGCTAGAAATTAATGTGCATAAATCGTTGGTTTAACGCACAAATTTTAAGCGCTATGTGTTTAGCGGACAATAATGTTTCCTGCTGTAACCCTGATGAGGAAGGCCAAAAATGTAAATACCACCCAGCATTTCAGCAGCAGCAAACTAGTCGGCTGGTGCCTCGCCTCGGTGACAAAAAAAATCTAGTCTGGCAGCAAATTTTTGTCCGCAGTAGGTGAAAGGGAGGAGAAAGACTTATGAACGTAAGAAGTTCTCGCTACTTAATGTATGGGCTATTTAATGCATGCTCACAATTGGCTGCATTCGTTTGGGCTGTCGTGCAGCAATGCCATACATCCAAGCCCGCTCTGCCATCCCTAGACTGGCGGAAATGTTGCTGCTTGCTAAACAATCACTTGCATCTGCTGCCTAATTTTCCGAATATTGATATCAGGCTGTGTAAGAAAGCAGTAATTTTTGGTACGTTAAAATATTGTATGATATATGTTCTGCAATACCAGTCTATGTATAAAAATACTGTGTGCTACCTTTTCTTCGAAACCGTATTTCACTTCTAAACTTCAACTTCATCACTTCGAATACTTCAGCGGTCAAAGTAATCAGTTCCTTGATTTCCTCTGCTTCAAGAACTGCTGTTTGTCAAAGCCCCTCCCAAAGAAATCATCAGCAAAAAAATTTAATCCCTTTTGGATATAATTTCACTCACTGAAATTTCAACATGAAAAATAACACTAGACCACGATCTCGTCAAAAGCATCCTCAAACCTTTTTTTTTACGAAACAGTGCCGGTATATCTAGTGTATTTGGTGAAATTATTTCCTCTGAATGAAGCTAACCAACTTTGTATTGTCAAATACAACGGAGCCATCAGTTTGTCGCCGATCTCACAAAGCCTAACGCTTGTAACAATAAAATATTTGTTTAATCTTGAACGGTCAAACGACTGAATGACTTAACGATTCATTTTCAAAGCTTGAACAAAACACTTTCAACCCACCGTTATCACTTTTAGCACACAGCAGACAAACAGTAATCCACACCGTCAGTAAATTATGGTGAGATCGGTATGAAGTAAATACATAAAGTTGACAAATTTTTTTTTTTTAATAGAAAATGTAATTATTGTTTTCTACGTACACAAATTGTAAAACATCACAGTAATTTTTTTCAAAGTAATTTACAAAATAAAACCCAATGGCAGAGAGTTCATTTATTTTAATAACGCTAAAACAGATAGAAGAAACATGCGTTGGAATACTCTAAAAACCATTACTAGATTTACCTGAGCATTTCAAAGTAATGCCAAACAATTTCACTTGAATTGATTTGTCTCAACTCCTGGAATGTGCGTGTATAGTTCTTATTTAATGGTTAGGTTATTAACTTCTTAAACGAAAATGTAAGTGGACTCATTAGAGCAGGCACACTTACTCATGATCAATTTACAACAAGAATCGTGTACATTCTCGGCTGCTCTTGAAAAATTCAAGACTAGGTAATAAAAATTTTTTTGAAGAAAGCGATTTTCACTATCTGTGAATCAGAAGTCAATCAAGCCAAACCCTCTGATTGAAAATATTGTAGACAATTCGGACTGCAAGACATTTCGATGCAAAGGGATTAGGACTCTCTTTCCATAGATTTCCTGAATGTGCAGGATCTTACTGATAAATTTATTCAAATTTAAAAACGTTTGTAATTCTAATCCGTTTAAAAGATGGCAACACTGACATACATCAGTTATACTTATTTATTTATGAAACCAGCAATTAATAATCAGAGTTCACTGGATAAACAATACGCAATCGAGCAGTCGAGACGTTCAGCTATCTGTGAACTTTGTCACGCGTACCGAAGCCCAGCCGTTATTGTAAAAGCCCTCCTCCAGTATCCTGGGCAGATAGTTTACGACGTTTGTGTTTTGATGAATTTAGCCAAGAGTGCAGAGCCATCAATACGTCAAGAAAATATACCTCGCTCTCCAGCAGGCTGCAAAAGGAGAGTCATGGCTAATCCAACCATGTCATTATACTGACATTGGCAACGAAGAGGCTCGTTAGCATCACGTTAATTTTCAGAATCAAATTCACGAGGCCAAGGACCTTGACCTAGCCTTTTGTGTACACAGGTAAGAAGCACATCCTCATTAATGAGATGAAAGAAGTTCGTTTGGAAAGGTGTAAGAAAGTTAACTGGTTGAAGGCTGACGACTCGACCATCAAGTTCTTTTCTGATTAGAAGATTTTTACTGTTGATAGGGCTTCTAACAGATGTAACGATCGCTGGATAGCTTCTTCGAATGCTAACATTCAACTCTCGATCCCGAAGAAACCAACTACACCTTTTTCACTTCAAATTAATCCGAGTCAAGTTCAATTTAATCCAAGTCAAGTTCAATTTAATCCAAGTCAAGTTCAATTTAATCCAAGTCAAGTTCAATTTAATCCAAATCAAATTAAAATTAATAACAGTCAAATTTTAAATACATATATCGGAATACATTTGGATTTTATGTAAGTTATGTTGTATTCCGTACTACCGGTTCTTAAAATAACTTCCTTTTTCAGTATCTTATGTACCAATTTCTCTAATATAGGAGTATAGAAGAACAGTGTTTCTCATTGAATTTGAATCAGCGCTTCCCTCAAGATGGATCTCTGCAACCAATCAACGGACTATCAAACAAGTGAAGATGAACAAGAAAATATACGCCCAGGAGTAAGAAAAGGAATAAAGAGAGGAAAATACAAGAAAACACGAGAAGAAAAATGCAGAGTGATAGATGCTGCATTGAAAGATGAAGATTAGAGAGCAGTGACAACAACTTTCTCGCTAAAACAGGAATGTATCTGTGTAGTAATGTACTCATATAAATTGTAATAAAACGGAATCGTACATCAGTACTCAGTGAATCGAATTTGTATATTTTTTTAAAGATTAAATATCCATATCGTCCGGTAGTAATCTTTTGTATTTGCATGTATATGACTTCATATATATATTTGTATATTAATATAAATGTGATAAAGTGGAATTTCACGCATATAAATATCTGAAAGTGTAAATAAATTCTCGAAACTATGTGTATGTGTATCAAAAAATTCCCTTTTGAACATAAATATTTGAATGTATGCACACTGTCATCAATGTAGAATTTTAAAACAACTTTAATGAGGAGTATAATACGAAGTTTTTATAATTAACTTGCATATTTTACACCGCTCAAAGATCTGAATCACACTCTCCTTCCTGATACTGGATACTTACCACATTTTACGACAACTTTTTTTTTTATTGCAAAAATTTTATGTATTCCTTGCTAAAAGGAAAAACGACAGTCTTGCTCATCACATCCAATAGATACATATTTAACACAAAAAAGCTCAAATTAACAAGTGATTGTGTCAATTTTTAACTAACTTAGGGTTCAATTAATTTGAATATGACTTGGATTAATTTGAGCTTGACTTAGATTAAATTGAACTTGACTTGGATTAATTTGAACTTGACTTACATTAATTTGAATTTGACTTGGATTAAATTGAACTTGACTTGGATTAATTTGAACTTGACTTGGATTAAATTGAACTTGACTTGGATTGAATTGAACTTGACTCGGATTGATTTGAAGTGAAAAAGGTGTAGTGTCATGATCCTGTGTGCAGTCTTTAATGGGGGAGACGTCCTTGCCCACTTCTTCGCCGAGAACGAAAAACTGAATGCAGAATCTTACTGCAACATCTTGCAAACAGAAATAATTCCATGAATGAAGGCCAAGAGTTCATGTTTATACAGGATGCAGTTCTCGGCCAAGAAGCGAAATAAACCGTTGATCGCCTCAAGAGGTCTAAATGTACGATTTATGGAGAAAAATTTTTAGCCTTCCAACTAGTCTGACCTGAACCCGTTGGGTAACAATTTTTGATCGAAAATTGAGGCAGTGTGTGCAAAGCCCCATAAGTGTCATAGTCTTTACGAAGGACAGAAAAAACGTCGACTCGTAGAAAATGGCGGAAGTCATCATGGCCGTGTCAACCTTTCGAAAGCGTGAAGAAGCTGCTATCATGGCTGGAGGCAGTATCATCGAATAATATTTTTGTTCTCCTGATCTGCCAAATAAATTCAAAAATTTCTAATGATACGTTACGTTTTCTTTGAGTTGTATGGATTTAAGCGTAGAAAGGAAAATTGTACGAATTTAACTTTGAAACCAGTAAATGCTACAAATCTGATGCCTTTCACTTTGTCAGAAATGAAGTAGTGTTGTAATGAGTGACGTTGGTATTTTCATTAGGTAATTTGAGAAACAATGACAACCCTGAGTAATAAAAGAAGATTTTTATTTCAGTTGTTATAAATGCTTAAAGATAAGTTCGGTTTTTATAAATAGACGCTAGATTATGACACGATGAAGTGCCCACGTTTCCCTAACCACAGTTGCAAAAAATGTATCAGTGACGTTTAGTTCTCTAGATTTATGAAAAACTTCGCACCTTTAATAATTAGCTCGACATTATCAGATGTTGCTGCTCTCATCATAATTTTCAGATTACTATTTCATTTACTGC
>JACJUY010001035.1:13347-66401 GCA_014220935.1 Platorchestia sp. MABIK | reverse complement strand
AAATAAAAGAGCAATGGAAAAAGGAAAAAATGAAAAAATTTGAACAAATGAAAAAATTGGAAAATGAAAAAATTGGAAAAAAATGAAAAAATTGGAAAAGATGAAAAAATTGGAAAAAATGAAAAAGTTGAAAAAATAAAAAAGTTGAAAAAATGAAAAAGTTGAAAAAAGGGAAAAATTGAAAAAAGAGAAAAATTGGAAAAATGGAAAAATTGGCAAAAAGGACAAATAAAAATTGAAAAAAAGGAAAAAATTCAAGAAAAATAAATAATTTGAAATAAATGAAAAAATTTGAAAAAATGAAAATATTGAAAAAAAATTATATATTGAAAAAAATGAAAAAATTTGAAAAAATGGAAACAATGAAAAAAACAAAAAATTGAATAAATTGGAAAAAATGAAAATATTGGAAAAAATTTAAAAACTGGAAATAAATGAAAAATCAGATAAAAAAAACGGAAAAAATGACAAAATTGGGAAAAAAATATTAACAAATATTTTTTTGACAAATTAAAAAAATATTAACGAATAAATAAAGCCAACATATTAACAAAAATTACCAAATTAAAAAATCGACAAATTGAGAAAAATTAACAAAAAAATAGATAAAAAATTTTAAAAAATATAAAAAAAAAGAAAAACATGATAGTGAAATAATAATTATCCTACCCTAACCTTATTTAACCTATCCTACTATCCCATCGACATAAAATGCCAAACGTATCAATGGATGTAACCCAACTCAACCTAATCTAATCTACCCATCCTATCCAGCCTATTGGATGTAGAGCGTTACCCACGAACTTAGTTTTAAGCGTATTAATATATAGATGGTTTACCCGTGCTCCATTCCAGAGAAAATACACGAGTGGGCATGCTGGGGCTCGATTGTGTAATATCTAATAAGTCAGTGTTAAGATTTTCGTCGGATTGAGAGACAGTGTTCGGTCTAAGAGTCGTGTTTTTTAGTCAAGTGTTGAAGCTTATTAGTAAATTTTAGGAGACCTGATGAATTCTAGCAACAAGCTTGTACCAAGTTTGGTTTCAAACTTGGTAAATCACACTCAGAAAGTTTCGCAATGCTTCGAAATTTCAGAAAAAAATTGGAGGACTGAATCCAAGCTTTTAAGCGGTGCACTAGCGCCTCAGGGGACATAAGTTGAGGTTTTGGTTTGTTAGCTTTATTTATTCTACGTGGCTCTGGGAATGGGTTGAGGTTACCAAAGCTTCAGATACACCTTCGGGAATTGTGTCTTACGCACCCACTTTACATTTCAAGTTTTCATGCCTTCTTCGTTATCTCTTTTGTTTCTTTTCTTCTTCTCTGCGATTCCGTTTCTATGCTGGTATCCTGTTTGAGAGTCCACCTTGTGCACAGATTCTCCGCTTTCCATAATCCTTACTAATTGATCTCTTTTCTTCGCTCTCTTACAATAGCCTTTGTTGTGACTAGGGAATCTTAAAACTAAGTAATATGATCATAGTAAGAAAGTGATACGTTCGTTTAATGCCATTAGAACTTCACTTGAAGATTGTCACCAATTAGGACGACCGTCTGCAAGCAAAATGGTTAAAACTGTTGACAAAATTTGAAGACTTATTAACGAAAACCGTCGTCAAACAATTTATATACAAATATTAGCACTAGCTACTTGCTACTTAGAAGGCCTAAATTGTAGTAAGGCTGAAAATAGCTGTTGCATCTGATCACGTTTTATAAAAGCAACATATTTTTGACTAAAAACAACTAACTCTTCTACACCATAATTACCAGATTTAGCCCCCTGCGGCTTAGCTCTATTCCAGAAAATGAAGATTCACATGAAAGGTCAACGTTTTGACAGTATTGAAAACATTCAGAAAAACCAAGAAGATGCTTCACAGCCCTCAGAAAATTTTTGGAATTTTTCTAGCGTGGAAAAAATCCTTGGTTCGTCATATCGATTTGCGTGGAAACTACGTTGAAGGAGATGAGAGCTAACGTATGTATGTAGGTGGCTAAGATAAGCAAAAATATTATAAATGTTTTCAACGAATCTTCTGACAGCATCTCGTAATTGGATTACGTCCCAATGATATGGACCTAACCTTGGATTTTCAAATCTACTCTATTATTGTTTTAAAGAAAAAATTTGTACATATAAATGTATATTTAAGCTAATATAAGTGCCCAGTCTGAAATAATAATATTAAATATTATTCAATTGATTTCATAAGTCCTTTACAGCTATTAATTGAAAAACACATTCAAATAATTTCCACTGAATTTGCACAAAATCCATTTAAGATTAAAAAAATATAGATTCACAGCCACTACGTTGCGTTCAGGACTCCTCTTCACAGAGCTTACTCTGCACTGTAAGTTCTTAGTTCACACTCTTACAGGAACAGCATGTGTATACAAACATTATAGATATGTATACATATATTTTAGACATGTATATGCATATTGATATTCACGTACATTCAAACACACACAAAATAAACCTGTAAATTAAATGTGAACAAAAAAAGGGATATTTGCACCATCAAGGCAAACTAAAGGATGTTGAATTTATTGTGGGTAAAAGTATTTGAAAATTACACAAAATGACTTAGCAGCGTAAGTCACATGTTTTGTTTTGTAACCAGTAGGATTTTGATTGACTAAAGATTTTGAATTCATACCAAAGATTTCCCACAGTAACGCAAAATGAAAGACACACCGAGCCCATGCACACTCCACTTCAAAATTATGACTCAAATGGCAAGCCAAACTACCTCCTGACTTCGCCAAGAAACCCAAAAGCCGTAACTTTTCTTACTTCAACAAACTACAAATAGACAAAATTGAACGAAATATCATCTAGTTTTTACAGCCGCATTTCGCCCTAAGAAAGAATGGGTCTGCGGAGATGTTCGAATTTTCAATTCCTAATTCAGAATCCCAGCGGCACCTTTTGAGGCGCTAGAATTTTAATGGAATGCGCGCCCGTTCATTTCTACCATCAAAAGAAAGGAGAAGAGGCTTCGTTCAGGCCAGTCGTTGTTCTCGAACGGGCCCAACATTTGCTGGGAGGCTGTAAAAAAATCCATAAAAACGTCTCGGAACGATACACTGCTCAGATCGACCGCCTTGATTGAAGAAACGCTTCAGTTCAGGCCTCAAAACAGGTTCCAATGCATGCTCTGGAGCCTCGCCGAAATCTTTATTGCCTTCTTTATAGTTCTGTTTAATTTCAATTTGCTTTCCTTCATTCTCGTTACAATAGAACAGTAAACTTTCGAGTGAGCTCTCATTTCTATGAATTTTTTGCGGATATTTTGCGATGAAACATAACTATTTTCAACAAATGTACATATTGCATCATAACTAACGGGTGTATGCCAAATAAATAGATTTCTTTATTGTAAAACTTCAAGTAAATTTGGCATATTAAAGGAGGTTACATAATATTCAAGAATCCTGGAAAATAAAATTCTAAGATGAGAAGATACAAAACATACATAAATAACGTTAATTTTAAAGGAATTCTATTCACAGAAACATCAAGTTAAAAGATTACTAAATGTTTAAAAAATTGCTTGAAATAAAAGGGGAATCGGACCAGAAGGGTAATTCTAAGCTTAGACGGTCAGACTAGAGAATTGATGCTTCAACTCTTGACGAGAACTGGGAGAGAACAGCTCGCTTTAAATTTTGTGAACTCCGTGCGCCAGAGCAGTACTGGGGCGCTAAGATTGAAGAATCCCAATGATATCTTCCATCGAATAAAAGATTGATATTTTTCGCAAGCCCAGTGCATGAACTTTTTCAGTTAATCATTTTATCAAAACAAATACCGGCTTACACAGTTAAAATTAGACTTTTAATGACTTGTTCCTATCAGACTATTTCGAAAAAGTTATCAAACTTCAGATTTTGGCGTTAGGTACTTGCTTGGGTCTATCTCGTGAATTTTGAGAGTTTTTAAAGAAACGTGACTTACGACAAATGAGAGGAAAATATCGAGTAGCATGCTAGTCTCAAATAACTCGCCAATCAAGTAGAGTTTTTTCAGTGCACTAATTTAATAAGGACTTTAATTCTCTATATTTTAATATTAAGAACAAACTTTAAACTTTCAAGCTCTTTATTAGCGAAGGCTGAACACATGCGTAGGTCCAAAAACGACAGAGTCATTTGCGTTAAAAGTTCGAAAATTTATTTAGCAGTCTACAGCTAAACAAGAAATCCAATACGTCACTTAGGATAAGATAGGTAATTATCAGTGATTCTCATTGCCGTCAGCTTCGTCTATTTCGTTCTGTAGGCAATTCTAAAACAAGCTCCAAACCATGATACTTAAAACTTCTTCTTGGTCTCCCACCCATTAGGAGATAAAAATCTAATCAGTAACATTTCTCACGAAACTTTTTACTAAACCACTCCTCACTCAAACGAGCTGAGAGAAAAACGAGCAAATGACGTCTGTAGCTGCGAGATTTCAGGAGCTCGCTCTATTTTTTCAGTGCCTATTGTCTGTGGAAGCAGAGCGGTCAATTGTATCCGCAGTTTTACACGCGGCTGCGGGCGAATGTTTGTGCGGATGTTTGAAGAGGCGAGCCACGATTGTGAGACTGAGCTTCTGAGACCTGAGCCCGGGCCCAAGATCACAGCCAGAAAGCAAATAGAGGAAATAAAAAAATACACAATTGGAGGAGCAGCTGATTTTAAAGAAATGTTTATTCAAAGTCTAGAACCTTTAAGGAAAAATCTGTGTATGAACTAACCGCGCAATGCGGAAGGGAAAGTTCTGCGAGCGGCTAATTTTTGCACGAGAAAATTATCATCAAATGAAACTGTAACAGACGAAAAAGCTCTTAAACTGACTTTTGGAAATAACAGCATACTTGCATTTCTTTTCATGAGTATAATTGGGTATACAGATCATTTTTGGGACTTTCGTAGCAACTCAGAGAGAATATTAACGAAATGAGAAGGTAACTACTAGTCCCACAAGTGCTGTATTCTGGAGTTTAAAACGGGAGAGTGGAAATGCAAAAATCACAACCGAGTGAAAAACGCAAGCAAAAACTTAATGCTTTAATTAAGAACCTGATTTGAGCGGAAATTTTTATTCCGAGTTGCACTAGCGCGGAAAAATAAAAAAAATGCTGCCAACTGGCTACAATTGCGGAAAAATATTCGCAAAATACTTGGAATATGAACACTCACTGGAGGAGTAGAATTAATACTTTTCTGAATAAAAGAGGGTCGGACAGGAACTACCCAGACCGCAACCATGCACATGATGCTACTGCTATGATAAATAATATGCATCCCGAGCTGATGATAATTAGATGACAGGACGGTACCGTTGACAATTTGAGTTTGTATTTCTAATTATTCAGAGAAGCGATGAGAGCACAGGCGGTCTTGTGGAAAAATAATAAAGAGACACGCGGTGTACATCACTCTGTGACGGAAATACATGAAGTTACATTCATATGAGCACCAGTAAATGAGCTCATGGCTAGGATTGGAAGAGGAGGAAGAAGAGTGATTTCCAGAAATTGCGCAACCCTGATATAATTACGGCTCAAGTTCTCATTTAGAATTTACTGTTGCTGATAACTCATGGCAGGTAGGCAAATCTTCCTCCCATGTTTACACTTGCTTTTCATAGACACGCAGTTAAATGTTGACCGCAAAACGTAATAACGATTGATGAAAGATTTCTGAAGAAACTAATTATATTCAAAAGTAGTTCATTCTGGCTGTTGCTCTCCGTAAATATTACTTCAAAGCGTAAGAGTTATTCATGAACAGATGAACTAATACGCAATCCCTCATCCAAAAATGTCACGCCTCTGACATTCCACATAATTCGGCTAATGAACAAAATAGATGTCTTCATCGTAGGGTCGCCAGAGTAATTTCAACAGTGGAGACTCACTCGTGAAAAATAAACATTGCTTTTACTTTCGATGTCCGGTAAAAATATGATGAGATTGTAAATGCTAAACGAAGCAATTTCTAACATTCAGTGCCGGTGTATGACCATTTACACAAGCCTTTTTCATGCAATTCAAAAATTTATGGATTTAGTCTCGAATTAACAGTGCCATTAGTTTAGAAAATACCAGAATATTGAAATATGAAAAATAATTTGAGGATTAGAAAATCAACTAAAGAAATAAATGTATGGGACAAAAGTATTTAAAAACTAAACGTAAATTTTCGATTCTAGTGGCGTGACCACTATGTGCAATAAGAGCATGGAGACAATTATTGTGCCTGGAAACTAACTTTTGGCCCTCCCTTTGCGGTATCGGGATCCATTTTTGTTTGCATTTTGCTTCAAACTAGTCAAGTTTTTTGGACTCCTTTTACAGTTTTGAATTTTCACCACAAATTTGAGGTGAGGTGATTCGTATGGCAAAGGGAGGCCTTTTTTCCTATTTGAAAACCATTGTTTTGTTAATTCTGCGGAATATTTAAGATCAATGTCAAGGTGAAAGGTACACTTGGGACGGCTGTAGAATTTTTTGTGCTCAACAGTGTATAGATGCTACTCCAGTGTCTGCCTGCACGTACATGAAACCATCCGATTTCAATCAACGATATCAAGTTACCCTGAAGCCTGAACCATAGACAGCACAACAACCCCACCGCATGATACTGCCTCCTAGATGATTGACGATAGATATCTAGTGTTCTTAAGATCGTAAGCAGCCTCTTTTCTTCCAAATAGGGTTAACTTTGTTTCAAAGTTCAATTTTTCTTTCATCGGTCCCTGCAACCAGCTCATAAAAACTCGATTCTTTCCTCAAAATATGTATTCTTTGACAAACGATAATCGGGGCTTTACGTGTTGTGCTGCAAGAAAATTCTCTAGTAACAATTTTTCGACTGACATGAACTGCTGCCAGCTCTTGTTATCTTTTTTGATATGTACGGGTTGTCATAGGGTTTATTCGTCACCTTACACAACACACAGCATCGAGAGCTGCTCGTGATCTTGCGAGAAGCTCCAGCTCTTAGCAGGTTAGAGATTGCCAGTCTCTCGATGCTTCCGAAGTATTTCATTAACAGTATTTCATTAACAGGAAACATTAGCACATTAAGCAATTTGCCTGTAGGTTAATTTTTCACCACGAAGTCCAGCTATTTGATTTTTAATAACTTCGGGCATTTCTTTTACTTTTGGCATTGCATTCTCTGAGTTTCCATCGTCAACAAAACTTGAAAAGTAATGCCTGAGCCGATCTTAGCTTGTTTATATTTAACGCGCTTCTGGAAGCTCTATCAAAAGTTTTTGATTTAAAATGCTAAATATCGTGCGCTTTAATCACACTGGGTTAACATGGTCCCAATTTTGGCCAAATACTTTCGTCTTTTAAATTTGTTTTTATAAATTTTACTGTTGTCAAAAAATTTTGCTCTGTTCCCTTTAAATATTCTGGTAAATATATATTCTCTGAAGTACCTGAACTCTTTACGCAAATTACGTCATAAATAGAGTTCTGCTTATATTTGTGTCCAGGCACTTTTTCAGTACTGCATGATGATGAAACCTATTGCGAAAATTCAATAATAAGCAACAGACCTGTGCCCCGTATATGATAAGGTCAATTCAGGATGGTTTTAATGGCCAAGTCGAGCTGTCACTTCATTGCTTTCTCACTCCATAAAGCAATACACGTTTGCTTAGTGTGTGACTTCTGCAAATTATCTGCCTTTTGCATAGCATGACTTGAACCCCTTGGCTGCTGGAAAAGTAAACAATAGAAAAGAGAAATATCGAAAACAGCATTTTGTGCTCAACAGTGTATAGATTTTTATCGACTGTTTGTGAAAGCAACAGTCACACTTACAGTTGAAATCATGATTATATTTAATACAAATGAGTGTCCAATCTGAAGACGTGAGTCAAACTGAGTGGCACAGATCTTCCCTCAGTTTGCAATCCACGGCCGAGCAGCATTCTTATTCAAATGCAGGTTCTGCGAGGAAAAAGTTTTTGGACTCGTGCTGAATGCAACTCGACATACAGGGACGCGTTCAAGTCGAGCTTTACGAGAACGTCTCTAAAAAATCTGAAGGGACTTGGGAGGTTTTGTTTGTCAGTTACACTCTTGGTGCAGTTGCTTGATTTGCCTTTCAGCCAGTTCAACATCACGAGTTGTGTTGAATTTAAACTTTGTAATATTGCTTCAGTGGCGCATGAACGGAAACCGAAAGCTTCGCTCAATTCGATTTGGTCGCAGAGAATTTTTCATCTAGCTCAGACTTACGCGAGTCTGAGTACCTGAATACGTACCAGAAACATTTAGAGCTGCTTTTACAACAATTAAATACAAAACGAAAGGAATGAAAACATGTATTGAAAGCGATTCTACTCAGAAGGATCGAATTATAATTTTCTTGATATTTTATGCACACGGTATTGCCAAACAGGTTTTGCAACAGTATTTCGTAAAAAAGCGTAACACGTACATGAAGAAGCTTCAAAAACAATCAGGTAAAACTCTGAAAGTCATTTTACTAATGATAGAATCTCGTGGACAACATTTGTTTCAAGTTACACATGTTTGATACGAACAACAAAGTTAAAGTTCCGTGAAGTCATGGCCAAACCTCGGAACCAGTCAAGGCTCGAGCATCTAATGCGCCAAGCGAAAGCAGCAGCGTTTCAAGATCGGATCACGCGCTTTCGTCCCAGGGGTATTCCGCTATGAAGGACAACTTTGCGAGGAAATTTTCTCGCGAATCAAGTGAAATCACGCTTATACATAAGGCAAAACAGCTGAAGCTTTGTTAATGAAGAGGCATTTTTCCAGCGGCATTGTAACTCAACACACAGTTGTTGAAAAAAATGTCAAATTAACTCTGCAACCACATTGCCGTACACATTTGATCATTACTCAACAGCTTCGCCTGACATTCTCTGATGATAGAAGGAATTCACTCCAGAATAAACTACAAAAATAACAGAGTGCTTCTCCTCCGTCCTTAATTTTGAACTGAAGTGGTTATCCAAATTGCTAGACGCTAGAAAATGTCGTAAAGGAAATCAAACGCACCTCAAAAAAGGCATGTTTCTTACTGAGTTTGTTTCTTCACTGGCGTGTTTTCTTCAGTCAGGGTGCAGCACTGAGCATGGAAATATCTTACAGTACGGTACAGTAAACTAATTTTTGCCGGGGTTAACGAACACTTTTGTTAAGAAGTCATTCAGCATTATTTTCAGTTTCAATGCTAGCTAGCGATATCGCTGCACAGTATTTCTCAGAATTTTTTAGATCTAAGTTAAATAAAACTTACCCCTCTCAGGAAATGGTTCATATTTTCAGCCTTGGTGTCGACGATGACGTTATAAATTTCTCTGTTCTTTATTTCCTTGAGTAGCTCTCTGTAGGACCCCGGAGATCCTTGTCTCAGGAGGTACTCCATGTGATCTTTCGGAGGATTTTTCACCAATTCCTGCAGCTTAATGAGCCCTGCAAGATACCAGAAAATTTGTTACATGCATATCAGCTGAAGTTGGACGAGCTTCCAGAAAAAAGTTTAGATCTCATTACTTAGAAACAGCCATGAATAATTGAACACGCGTAAATACAGCTCGTTTTTTGAGACTCATCGTAGCCCAACAAACAACTTTTGAAAAGAATGGCAAGTTAGCGATGCCATCACACTACCGTACAAATGCAAATGTGTTCAGAACTCAACAGCTACGGCTAACATTCTGTTCTAAGGAAAGAAAATTTAAAAAAAAAAATGTTGAGTAAGAGAGCACCATGCTTTGAAGTTCTTAATGAATGAACTCATTTGATTTGGATTTACACAAATTCAGCATACTTCTTAAACTCTGCCAAACCTTAACCCGAAATTTTCAGTAAATATTTGCACTGTGTCATCAAGAATACTTTGCCACCAACATAAGAACATCAAGTATTTAACTTGACTATTTCAAAACTGAAAGCAAACCCTAAATAATGTGTTGTGTTATATGATAATACCTTTCTTCATAGACGTATTCTACGTTCACTCATCAACATATTTGTGAGTAAATATTGCTCTGTCAGCTTGCTGGGCCAAGATAATGTCTCACATGTGTATGTAACATTTGTGTTTAGTTTGCAGGAAAGTGATGATGCAGCAAACGTGCTTGGTTTTCCCAAAATTTTTGTCTCACATTCTGAGATCATTTTTCATATCAAACACTTTGACCAACAATTCACACGTAGGAAAAGTTATTCATGAAATTTCAGAGTGAGTTAAGCCGCTGAAGTGATTTATTGCTACACGGTAGCAGGAATGCGCCATTAAATTCACGCCTCACGGCTTCAAATTGACAATCTAGCCGGCAGCAATTTTTTGGCTGTGATTTTCGGAGCGCGGATTTTTTTGACGGACAGTGCACAGATGCAGCAATGACTTCCTAGCAGCTGTCTCCCGAGTGAAGGCACACACGCAGCATCACGACTCTGAACTAAATCTTAAAAAACTCGATTTGGAAAATGCACGTATAGAAAAGACGGAACGTACGTAGGCTCAAACCTTTTTCACAATGAGCATACTTTCATATATTATCGAAACTGGAAGCACAGCTTCACTACATGCGGTTCTATTGCACTTTCATACGCAAAATTTGCCCTATCAAGCTAATGTGTACATGCGTTGTGCTGCCGCAATAGCTCAACCTACGAGAGCGCAAGAACGAGAAGCCTCACCTTCAGTAAATAATACGTTCCCATCCTACAACAGATATCTTAATTATATGGAGGTTGAGGGATACACCGGTGTACATTGTAATTATTGTCGATATTTCATTATTACTGACATTGCTAAGTGCAAGTTATTGGTAATTGAATAGAGGAAAATATCAGTGCAATTAATAGTTAAGCAAGAAATTTATTCTTTCAAGGAAAGACAATGTTTATGAAGTTATCAAATAACTTGCGTTGATTCTTTTTTCTTTCTAATTGCTGTTTTTGAATTTCAGATTTCTGTTTGTATTGAAATGATATTGAAGTCTTTCTATACTTTCCTAAATTCTTACCAATTTTCTTTGTAGAATTACACTCATTCCTTAAGCACTCTTCATCATGCATAAAGTTTCACATCTTCATTTGTCATGGCTTCAATGAAATTTTATTGTTCACTCACAGGAAACATATTAATGCTTCATGTTCTCGAGTTACTTTCATAGCATAGATTTCGCCTCACGGTTCTTTTTTACCGAAAACAATCAGCCAGAACCAGATATCTGGCGCACACTTGCCTATGTCTTCCTCGTAGATGATGGCAACTTTGGTCCAGTTTAGGAAGTTCATGACGTCTTGGAAGGCTTGATTTACCACGTCGTGAGAGGGGTAAAGATTAATGGAGAATTCTTTGAACTCAGGCTCCAGGTCGAGTCTGGACTCCAAATGAGGAATGTCGAGGGCATCGCAGATGGACTGGATGTGTGAGGCCAGAAGTCCGTCCGAGGGTCCGAACACAGCCTGCACGCCGTACTGGATCTGTTCGCAAGCTGGGGGGAAGATCGACTTGTTGCCATTGTAGAATTTAGCGACATGTGACACCAAGCTATTCTATATACTTCTAGCACACAACGAGATGAATTTCAACGCATGTGATGCAAGAAATTTGGCAGCTTCATGATTATCGATCCATGAAAATTCAGCGTCCTTCAATTAATACGAAGTTGTTTCTGAATGAATGAAAACTCTTTGTTTAATGAATTACGGTTCAAATTGCACAATGTGATGTTAAAATGACAAACAGAGGCTATTATAGTTCCTGCACACTAGTCTGAACTATAGAAGAGGCTTACTTCTCGTCTAATACAATTAGGTCAAAATATCTCTTAAAAGCATGTAGTCCTAATGGGATTTTAAATCTCAAATTTTTGAAAATTTCCTATAAGAAAGGATAGAGATTGAGGTTTTATATGGTGCAAGAAAATTGGAAATTTAAATTAGTGAATCGGCCATTTTACAGTTATTATTTCAGTTTTATTTTATAAACAATTTCGAATTCAAAAGTTCACAGGTACGATGCACAGGGAAACTTCCTTTGAATTATTAAGTGAATATTTACATTTAAGCTTCAATAAGTATACAACTTCAGAAAATATGATTTATATACATTCATTTGTCCATCTATACGAAACGTTTTTGGCATCTTCAGTATTTTTTTCGGACATATTCAGATTTGATTGATTTTTTCGCAATTACGTCGAATGAAGTGATGATTTAAAATAGACAGCAAAATTAATAACTTTCCTGCGGTAGGCATGTTCCTTGTTCTTGAAACTTTCCTGTGGTGGGAAGGTTCTTTGTTCTTGACCAGGACTTAGTAACTTCTCTGCAATTAAACGTCTGAACGTCCAAACGTCTGTATGTCTAAGCGTCTAATAAACTTTGTAGTTCGGATTTTGGACATGAAGCGTGGAAGCGTAACCTCCAAATAGAGACAGTTCAAATCGTTCGGATTTGGATATTAAATCGGTTACACTCGCACACCCTAATCTTGGATGCACCCGATTGCGTAACAGTCTTTTTAATCTCCAACGATAAGGGATTACAAATATCATTCAAGCTTACTGTTACTTGAAAAAATGTCGTCTTACCTCTTTTGGAAGTATGGAAGGAATCGTCTCTGGGCACGTACTGGACGTCGTAGAGCAGTGTGGTGTTTGGCAGCAGGTTGCTGTCTTTGTTGATCCGGTAGATGGCGTACTTGAAAGCGACCTCAGTTGGACCTTCTCGCTGGTCCTCGGTGAACATCGCCCCTTCGGACCGTAATTTTGGAAATGTTTATAAAAACACAACGATTTAATTTAATCTTACAAGAAACAGTGGAAATCGATATGCTGAAGTGTCTGATATGTGATAATGAATAATGTGAACATAATTCCGGATATGCTTAAACTAAAGCTTCTTACACTACGCATAGTTAAATACGTGAAAGAAGAAAATGCAAAAAAAATGTCTACAGTAACTTTAAAATTATTAACACTTCAACAATGACGTGTTCTTCTATTGAATAAGAAGGACTTTGAATTCATTTTCCCATTTTCGGTAACATTTTGTGCCATGTTAGAATCATCACTGTTGCGTAGGTAACTCTGCAGTGCCTTCTCCAACTTCAACTAATTATTATGATGTTGAATCTATGGTATCAGGTCGATGGTCAGCAATCGTCATCAAAGAATTCCGTTATTTTGAATGAAAGAAATATCATTACCTCGGTTATAAATTGAGTAATGCACAGATGCGACATGATCATCGCAAAACTTAATTGTTATTTTAATGATGAATACAATCGAAAGTGAGACTTCAACCCTTGCATCCCTGACTCAACACTGACAAAAACGGTTGGCTCTACAGACCGGCAAGTGAAAACAGAATTTTAAAAATGCATGGGTGTCTTTTGAATGCCGCAGATTCGTTAGAAAATGAAATAAATGAAGGCATGGTCTTTGAGTGAAGCTTGCATTTAAGTGCTTATGTGCAAATGATCTTTGGAGTCAAAAACTGACATGTCAGCTAAAAATAGCTCGGTTTCACATAACAAATCAAGACTTCGCGCCCTCATCAGGACGAACCATCGGACTCCAGAAGAAGAGCCGCACCGCCACTTGTTAATAGCTACAAAAAAA
Organism: Platorchestia sp. MABIK; assembly: GCA_014220935.1. Lineage (NCBI taxonomy): Eukaryota > Metazoa > Arthropoda > Malacostraca > Amphipoda > Talitridae > Platorchestia > Platorchestia sp. MABIK. Next base: position 52,767 of record JACJUY010001035.1, on the reverse strand, counting down.
CAGCGCAACAACAACGATCACTCGCTACTAATGCATAGATGTTGACGTTTTCTCTCCTAATGTAGGAGGAAGCGGAAGATGCCACGTCGCGATCTTCTACTGAATGAGCTGACGAGCGGCAGCCCTGCCAAGCCGTTTTGCTTCCGACGCGAGGATATTTCTCAAAAAGGACCATGCAAAGCCCACTTTACGTTCTAAGCAGGTTCGGTTTAATTTTCCGTTCTCCAAACTTCAATGTCATTGTCATGCAAACTGACTGTAGTTTATGTCGATTGAGGTATAATATGTGACAGTACTCGTATGCTGAAACATTTGAAAATTAGAGTTAATCCGACGGTATAGTTTTGAATGAGTCGTTGTTAAACTAAACTAACGAAGGAATTAAAAAAATCATGAATTATATACCCTCTGCGAGAGTGGAAATGTAAAGAGAATATCTCAAAAGACTGACGAAAAAAAATAATCCCTTTTCTAACAATGTCTAATTTATAAACAGAAACGCTAACCTTCCCACACAAAGCAATCTTTCTGAATTAACTAAAAATGCTTCTGTACGTAATAACTTAAAATTGTTTCCACCCAATTTCTCTCGGCTTGAGAGTGGCACACATGAGTTGTTTCCACCTAATTTCTCTCTGTTTGCGAGTGGAACACATGAGTTGTTTCCACCTAATTTCTCTCTGTTTGCGAGTGGAACACATGAGTTGTTTCCACCTAATTTCTCTCTGTTTGCGAGTGGAACACATGAGTTGTTTCCACTTAATTTCTCATTGTTTGCGAGTGGAACACATGAGTTGTTTCCACCTAATTTCTCTCTGTTTGCGAGTGGAACACATGAGTTGTTTCCACTTAATTTCTCATTGTTTGCGAGTGGAACACACGAGTTGTTTCCACCTAATTTCTCTCTGTTTGAGAGTGGAACACATGAGTTGTTTCCACCTAATTTCTCTCTGTTTGAGAGTGGAACACACGAGTTGTTTCCACCTAATTTCTCTCTGTTTGAGAGTGGAACACACGAGTTGTTTCCACCTAATTTCTCTCTGTTTGAGAGTGGAACACACGAGGGCCCGATATGGTAATGCCGCCTCGATGCTCTCAGCCGCGACGTCCTCAGAAGCAACATGCAAATGAGGAACCTAAATCAGGACGCGATCTTCACAGTCGCTCAGATGGAAGCCTTAAATCAGTTGTAAAGCTCATCATTTTTGTACGCGTCCGTTTGTTGGAAATTTTCAAGAAATGCAGTCATTTGGAAGCCTAATCAGTGTCCGCTGCACGCATACTTAGCGTTCAACTGTAGCAAGCCTGATTCAGTTAAGCTAGAGGTTGTTGTTCAAAAGTAGCGAGAAGATTGCATTCTCAACTATAATCTTTGTAAGACAAAAACGTGAAATATTGAATATCAACCATGAACGGTAGAAATGTTTTTATTCCAGGTATTTTGATAACTTACAGGCCATCACTACAAATTAAGATTTCTCCACGCGGTTGAAGAAACTACTTGAAGATACAAAAGTTTAGGTAAATTATTTGCACTTGTTTTGTTTAAACGGCGATCAAAAATCCAATCCCAGCAAATAACGCGCTAAAATCAAGATTTAATCTCCGACAAGCTCAGTTTCAGCGGACGTAACAGCACTGCGTCGTCAGTTCGAGACAGATTTAATCTGTCACTGTCTGTCCGAACCCGCTGTGGACCTCTCAACCTCCCGCAGACGAAGAAAAAAGAAATAGGAGAGAATGCAGCAGCATCCGGGCCATGATGTGTCGCTGTAGGGCAGAGCTTCATACTGCAGACTTACGATTGTCACGGCTGATCGCTTACCGTCCGCAGGCCGTCTGAACTCCGTAGCGTGGCAGGGTCAGCCAGACCTGTGTGGCACCCTGGCCGTCTGAAATGTTGTCTCCATGTGGCGAACACGTGAGAAAGTTCACGTAATTAATGAGTATATGTCACAAAAAATTACAACACCTTAGCTGCAGACGGTCCGAATTTCCAGAGTCTAATGACTAACTCCGAATTGAACTCTTTTAAGCGATCCAATCTGATGCTTGAGTTACGAGTCATGAACTCAACCTAAACAGCATTTAGAAGAAACGTGGGCCACATTGAAAGGCGGCAATATTCAGCATGTTTCAGAAGTGTGTTGCTGCGTACAATAGATATGCAAACATTATTTAGCAGAAAATAAAGAATAGCAAAAGAACTCTAATAAATCCGCCAAATTTTCCGGAGTCCCCCAAAAATGAAGCATTGTTTCACCCTCATGCGAAATTAACATTTGAATGAGAGGCACTAAAAATCGAAATAATTTAAAAGAAAACACTTGAGAATAACATAATTCCGTATCTAGGTTGCAGAAGGATAAGTTATTAGACGGATATTTTGCTGGAAAATTAGCCAAAGGACGTGCAGATGGGCTCAGAACCACTGAACTACTATTATACTTGGTTCCAATTGTGAGCTAAGATTTTTTTCAGTTAAAAAAAATGAAAAATCCCTGAGAAACACACAAAATCATTCGCGACAAGCGAGTTTGAACTGTGTTGGGAGCTATACTGGTTTAAGTTAAAAAAGAGGAATCACAATAAAATGAAATGAAACAGTCGTTTAATATCATGCATGTAATGTTAAATACCGTGTAATCATAGTAGTGTAACTTGAAAACCTCGTCTTTGAAGTGAGATAGTGATCAAAAACCAAGTAAATTAATAGCCTGGCGAAAAACGCTCTGTAATATTAGCCTCCGGAGACGCGACACCATATTTCACAGCGGAGTGCTAGATGGCAGCGCAGAGCGGGGCGCGTGTAATAAAACTGTTCACAAATTAACGAGCGAGACGCTCAGCAGGCGCCTGACAAATTGAATCATTGCGCTGTGCTCAAAACCGCCTTGATAAATCACCGCCAAAATTCATTGACAAATTTCAGCTGAAATTCATCAACGAATTTGCCTCGAAATTAGGAAGCTCTTCAAAAATGTCGCTCTTCACCGCTGCAGGGCTAAGATTTCCTCGTGATGTTGTGATCCAGAACCAAGTGAATTTGATGCATGACATTTTTCGGTCTCAAGATTAATTTATTTCTCAGTGAGTCAGACCATTCGTGTATATTTTTCACTCTCTGAACATAGCACACTGGGACCATTTTGACGGTCGAATTACAGAAAACTCCGAGTCGAATTAAGCTGACGGCAAAATTCTGGTCTGTACAGGTAAAAAAATCTAACTCATCATCATTGCATAGAGGTCCGCTGTCATCCAATGCAAAGAACTTTGCAATGCATTCATTTTACATCATAAACAGATCACAACAGTGAGAGGCACACCTATTAAATTGTAGTCCATAAAGGAAGAGTGGCACAAAGTGACCTAACAATTTGACCGCAGAATGCGGTCTCGCGCTTGAGTTCAGAAATGCCCTCAAAAAATCAGTAGATTTGGTAGCAGTTTTTTGGAATGAATTTCAATTCCTAACAACATTTAGGGTTATTGCTGTTGTCAGGTGCACTCGAAACTAATTCATTCTTTGAAAAAGAGGTATGGTTGGTTTTACATCCGAAATATAAAGCAAAACTGTGAAATAAGTGCGATTAGTTTTTAAAATCATCTTACAGACGAAGGCGCACACAGCAGCTAGACAATACAAACGTCATGAATAACTTTTCTGCATAGTTACAATATGCAATTCATTATTTCTTCAATCGGAAAAACAGGCATAAAATAACTGAATACTCCCATTAACTGAATGAATATATTTTGTACGTACAAATTTATCCATATAATACACTTGAAGCTGATGCAGACTCTGACGAGACTCACATGGTTATTTCAAGCGAGATGGTACGCACAACCTTAGAATGTTCTGCAGTACTTGATGCATGCATAAAAGTTTCGCACAACACTGCGTTCTATCTTGTAATGAGCAATATTTTCCAACGGAAAATGTACAGCAATATTTTTCAATGGAAAATATAACACATGGACACTTTCAAACGAATGCATGCCAACCCAACCAGAACCATTCTAGCTCCGCAAGGTTAATGACATGAACATGCCCTCCGTTTTTTCATTATGGCGGTATTACGCTCGAGTTTTCACTCCCGAAATGATTAGAAGCTTTTACAGCCTTGAATTTCATAGGTGTAAATGATATAAAATAATTCTACCAAACAAAAAATCCCACTCATTATCTCGAGTAATTTAAGAAATTTCAACGGAAAATCAAAATATTTTTCACACGGTTCCATCCGTCAAAAATTTGACAGATGGAAACTAAAATCTTCTCTTTTCGTGGTTAATTCTGAAATGAGTGTATATGCTGGCGGGAAATGTTGCATTTTTTGAGTTTTCGATTTTTATTTTTTTTTATTTTACATTCATCATTTCTCCAAACATATATTACATGAGAGTAGTTTAGTCTCGGACTTAAGTAAATGAGCGTATTTTCCCGTTTTGCCATCACAGCGAGTCCCTAAATAAGTGAGTGGGTGTCGATATTTACAGTGATGCAGCGTACAACTGCCCAAAACTGAAGGTGTCGCAGACAACAGAATGTATGCGATCTGTGTCGGTAACAGAATTACGGAATTGAGGGGGAGAAATAACATCGCACGATAGGAGTGCCAAATATGAAAGCAACAAACATGATAATATAAATATAAGCATTCTTCAGGAATGTGATTTACATAAAAAAGAAAAAGAAACGTTAATCCAAGTACGGTAATTTGCTTACAAAACATTTCGAATTCTCTTCTTTCAACAGGCAGAAAAGCACTATGTGTGCTACACCGCTTCTCACCCTATAGATTAACATGCATGTTACCACACGTACGGCACAGAGCAGCGAGAAGCAGTTGTGTCGAAACAAGCATTCTCACTACTTGATCACCACCGCTTGCCAAATTTTGGCACAGTATAGTGGTGTGAGACCAGACTAGTCAATGCAAATTATTGTATAGCTGGCCGAGCGCCCTACACTTTATGAACTTTAAATACACTGTTAAGTGTTAAACAGACATCGATCACGTCGAGACGAGAAGTAGACAAGCATGTGCAAGTCATGCAAGGGAATTAGACAAGCCATCATTTCGCTCACTTCCATGTAAACGTAAATGGATTCCATATTTATACATTGAGAAGCTGAGGTTCAAGTTATGAAAAGGACTTCGATACGATATTAGTTACATTGCTGGTACGAAATGGATGGTTGAAAAATTATGTATTGTGAAGGGTGTTTCAGAACAGGAAGTACAAAATTGAACACCAAGAAGAAAATGGTCGAATGAACACTTTTTCTTCTATGAAATTTTCCGCGAGATTTTCAAATATTTCTTGAGATTTTAGCGGCTTATTGTTTTAAATGATGAAATTTCATTGTGTAGTTTAATTTCATCCTTTCACAACAATGAACAGCTAATATCTCAAAAACCCGAATTTTTCGGAAAATTTTATGACAGAAAAAGTGTTAATTTGGCCATTTTCTACTTGGTATGCAGTTTTGTACCTCTTGTTCTGAGACACCCTGTATAATATTGGCTTATTCTGAGTTTTTGTATTTATGAAACAACCCTAAAAGGAATGCAGCGAAGTTTATTAATTTATTATGTTCTAAACTATACTGGAAGAAAAGAAGGAAAGAAAAATTATTCATTTCCAAAAAGTTTCATTGATAAAATGTGTCGAAAATTTTTTGAAAAATCGAATTTGAAAGACTTCTTAATATAAAGGTCCTTAATTCGTAGACATACCAAAAGAGGTGAATACTAGCGGTGTCAAGAGTAAATGCTACTATAAATACTACTCCTTACGAAAATATAACATACACCAGATATTTTACAAGTGTATTTTACAAACTGTGCATACACCGGATATTTTCCATGTTTTGCACACAAACGGAATAATATTTATTAATACTCATGTTTGTAGGTGCTTAGGAAATGCTGTAAATTTTCTTAACACTTTTTCTGTTTTGAGGCTTCATGTATGTACATCTTTATCTAATTTCTTTCTGTTCGATATTAGTTATTGTATTTCTGAATCTCTATTTATTGTAACTCATACAAAGGAGGTGAGGGGCCAGAAACCTTATCTCTAACATAGTTTCTCTGCCAGTGTACATATCTTAATTCCATCTTTCATCAAGTCCTCATTATGACTTTTGCAGCGTCATTCCGCCAATTTACTTTGACGTAGAATGCTCAACTCGCGCCGATGTAGATCTTGAGCAACCGATGGACGTCGATCCATAAAATCTTAAAGAACGATGATTAGCTGTATGCAACTAGTTTTTGATACCCAGTTTCAAGAAATTTTTAAACGAGATTAATTAAGAAAGCTGTATATATTAGAAAATGAAAACCATTAAAAGTGCTCATGAGGTATCTACATATCTGGCGAGTTAGTGAGCAGCGTGACGTATTAGTTAAATAATAGGAAGGTTGGAACAATTGAGCATCGGAACCATCATCAGACTCTGACAATAAACTGTTAGAAGATTTAGTTTGGAGGCTGCTCAGGTCAGCCCTTAGCGAAGAGCGCCGTGTCTCCTCGACGAGCATACCAGTCAGACTTCTGTGCACTAGTCTAAGAGAAAAATGTCACACTTCGCTATTCTTCTGGTACATCTGATTCTCAAGCATTTACCAGGAACTCAAAAAAGTTTTAAAACACAACTTTAACTTGAACTCTCTGTGTACACAAGTTTCTAAAAATTGTTATAAAATGCTTCATAGTTACGTCTTGGGAATTATTTACATATTATTGTATTCGAAGAGGCGAACGCTCGTGTACAGATGCATAAATAAAAAGTGGCACATCAGTCATTCTACCGTTTTAAAATTAAGTATAGTTTTATAATAAATAAATTTTTCTTTTTCTGTTCAGGATTATAAAGTTATGTCGTTATAAATTAAATATGAATAAATTTACTACCGAAGAGAGAGTGGAGATAATTGAATTTGATTTTTAAAATAGACGCTCAATTATTGGAACACAGTGTAGAGATATGCTAGTAAATTTTGTACGTACGTAAGAGAAAACGCGTACGTGAATAAGTTTCGAACCATAGCACAACATGAAGTAAAAATACAGGAGGAAATTCGTTCCATGCATCCTCAGATGTTAAGAACTGTCATAGAAAATGTTCTACAAAGAGCTCGTGGAAACCGATAATGGAAGCCATATTTACGTGACATTATTTTTCATACATAAATCAAAATGAAATTCCAACCATTAAACTATGGAATTAAAAAATAATTAATAAAGCACATACATTCACAAACAAGATTTTTGATTTTAAAATGGTTAAGTGACCTATGCGCTACCCTGTATATAATCTGCCCCATTCCTACGAGAGTAGGCGAGCTGGCCACAGTGCTGGAGCTATATGAGATCAATTTATTACGAAAGACCTTGAGTAAAATTGCGAAGTTCCCGTGGCATTAAATCTTCGAGTCATTACAATATGAAATTATGTGAATAGTAACAATGATGAGGACGCATCATATACCAGAAATTCTTGCTTAAACGATTGTAATTGTTCCTTTTAAGTGTGATTTCCATTATGTTAGCCATTGAAAAAACAATGGAGCGCATTCAGGAGAATTGAGAGTATTGATCTCTGTTCATGGGTATGATTATAATCGAATTTCGTTCAAAGTTAGAATAAATACCAATAATTATCATGTAGAAGACAGATTTTAAGTTCTTATGCATCCAAATGCCTGCAAATTTTCTTCAGCTTCATAAACAAGAATTTTCACTCGTGAGAGTAATAACAAGTTTGCATGAATTTCCCCTCAAGTTACTATTTAGAAGACGCTTTTAAAAAATAGGAAAACAGACAAACTACGGAACTAAAATTTATCATCTGCCCCACGGATCATATTCCTGAACAGAGAGAAATCAACCCGACGCGTGTTCTAGTCACCACCGACGTTCGAAATCACTTCGCTCAATCGTACTCATCCACAGAAACTTTCAACGCCATGCCTCATGAATGATGAAGACAGATTTCCCTGTAATTTCCACTACAAAAACGAGCAGCAGGCTCCAACATCTGTTCATCACTGCAGAGTGAGACAAAAATAAGAAGAAAAAAGGAAGCAGAGCGCGGTACAGGTCTCTGGAGCACGAGGGGAACGAGTATGGCTTCCGTAGCACCTCGACATATTCGCTGCGTAGAACACTTTTAAACTCGAATAAGAAGTATTATCATACAGTTGAGAATTCTCTTCTTCTTAATGCGAATTTTCCTGTTCCGAATAAAACAGAGCTAAGTACTCATTGTCTCCTGTTTTTTTTCACATTTCAAATATAACGACCAGTTGAAACGTCTCGCTTAATAACTTAGATATCATACAATACGCAAGCACGGTGGATTGGGGGCACTCTTGGGACTATATCCATCCTAAATTTATGTTATTCGCCTGCTTAAGGATAGGTTTAAGAGCTATTTTAATCCTATTTACAACACTAAGGATTGCACTGGATGGCACGCTATTCCGATCTTTCTGTAATTCATCAGTTACTTTTTTTACGAGATTATCATCTCCCTCTATTAGATTATTTCATTGATCAAAAATTTTCTTACTAAATTAAGATTCTGTACAATTTATGTCAAGAGACTTGATGTGCATCATGTTTCGCTCTGACACAAAGTTCAAATTTTTTAATTATCCAGCATAAAGGTTGAACTGATTATAAAAACTCCAAAATTTAACGTCAAACTCAGTTGCGTGTGTTCAAAAATCATTTCGTAAAGAATTCACGCTTTGCCACAGAATTATAATGGTTTTTAAATGGGCATAAACTTATTTAATATTGGAATTGAAATACATTGTCAATTCAACGAGAGCAGTTTTAAGGTGCTAACATAAAAGAAATGTATTTTAAAACATAATTGAAGGCAGTTTAACTATATCGCTCGAAGGTGGCGTATATATGTGCTGCCACGGGACTAGGGTTTGCAATCATGAAGACAATTCCGGGAATTCCTGGGATCCCGGGATTTCTTTATACTTTACATTTATGCTATTGTAATTTGTTGCCCATGCCCATCATAGTTTTGACGCTTTAGGGAGCGAAAAACCTTTTCTGAGAAGGATTCTCTAATGAATTCACTCTTTGTAACTGTATTTACTGATACACTATCAACTGCTACAAGCTTCGTCACTTGTTCTTCCGAAGTACTTTGATGCGCCTATACGAAACTTGTTATTTTTGTTTGTTTAGGTTTAGTGCTTTCACTACTGCTCTCCTTTGCATGAGGGCGCTTTGTTCTAATACGAATTCTGTCTTCTAAGCTACTAGTTGACGCAACTGGGTTTACAGTTTCATGCTTCACCATGTTGTGTTCACTCTTCAGGTGACGTAACAAACGACTGGATAGGCCAGCCTTTGCAAAGTGAACTCTTGCCACACATTATACACTTCGCACTTCCTCGAGTTGCATATTTAACATAGTGTCGCCACACAAAGGCTTTAGTTTCTACTGCATCGGCCGTTGCCATCGTATTTACTAAAGTCTATTCTTTATTACCTGCAAAACCAACCCACAAAATATATTCTGATGAAATAGTTGAACTACATTATGAGCTAGCATAGACTACACAGCTTAGTGATGTAAATTGCAATAATATTAAAACACTAAAATCCTATCTTGAGCTCTCTAAGTGATTAATCATTTTAAACAGCATGATTTCAAGTTATTTTCTCAATATCTTCAAATATGAATGCTATTTAGAATCCCGGGAATTTTAGAGAAAGAGCATGATTTTCAAGTTATTTTCTCAGTAAAATCTTGAAATACGTATGCTGTTTAGAATCCAGGGAATTCCAGGGAAAAAAGGAATTCCCGGAGCGGGAAATTTCAGCCCCAAATCATCTGGGATCACGGGATGCAAACCTTACACGGGAAAACACTCGTGTCCTCACCGGACCCACACCCACTGGAGCGCGCATGCGAGCTGCTGATAAACAGCTCGGATGCACTACAATGCGTCCAGATAACCTCACAATACGAGTACGATGTTGGCTCTCTCACTCCGCTTGCTTGCCCTGTTCCAGCGCTCAGGCGAGTATTTCAGAGAATAACTCATCGTTCCACGTCCAAAACTTCTGTTTCATGCAAAAAAAAACTTAGTCTCGAATGCCGAAGTAAATATTTACACGAATTTTTTTACACGAAGGATGCTCCCTCCTGATTTTCCCCTTCCGTAACTCATTAGTTAGGGTATTTTTTATTCGCACTTCATTTGCTTTCATTTTAAAGGATCATACTTATCATAAATCATTGCTGAAAGAAAATTTGAATGTCTAATCCTTGACTTGTAAAAGCGATTGGAAAAAAAATCAGGCACTCACTTTTAAATTTCGAAAAATTTGAATCCAATGAGACTTTCTCTACACATAATCTAGTAATAACACTCTCCACTGAAACCCTAAGACTTGACTCTGGTGAAGCCCTAAGTTCAATTTGTTAATTTCTCTCTCTAATTACAAAATTTGAATCCAGTTTTACAAAGCAAAATAACGTTGACCAACGCTGCATTAGGGTAGATCCTTTTGTTTATGTACTGTGCCGTACACGATGAACAAAAGTGTGTCAAAGTCCATTTTGACACACAATAATGTGTCGATTTTAAACCTAGTTAATTACACAGGAAAGAGTACAAAGAGGGCTTTTTCATAGTAAGTAGAGCTTTAATTTAACGTCCCTCATAACTCTTGAATATCATCCAAATTATTGGCAACTACACTGATTTTATTTCACGAGAAATTCATGCCTATTTAGTTTACTCTTTAGTATTCTTGCAAGTTACAAGTAGGAACGATGGGCTAATTTCAACTTCATGAACAGGGGTTTGAGGCTCCGTTTCCTTCAACGGAGAGGACGGATGGTGAGGACGGAACCGAAACGCTAGCAATCACTCCTTCCTTTCCTCAGCGCAATAAATAGCTGTCGTTTGTGCAAGGAGAAAATACTGAAAGTTTGCTTCGTTCTTATTTTTAATACCATTTTAGCGTCATTTGTTCATTAAATAAATAATTTTCGTTCGTATCATGAGAAACATCTCTGTAAATACACGAAAAATATTGTCATAAACACCTTTGTATACTCCCTCCTTGTTAACATTTTCAGTGAGAAAAATATTGACAATACCAAAAACTTTATAGAATGGGAAAGGAAAATATAAAACACCTTCCTGCTCTTCTTACAATATCATCACCTACGTTTTGTCCCAATTTTTGAGAGCAGACTTTCAGTCATGGCAGTACCGGTAAATTTCGACCATATATCGAAAACTTTTGACTGCGGCATAGGCAACATCCGAGCATAATATTCATTGATAATACAGCACTCATGACAATCTCTGGCAAAGTTGTTTCGTCGCTGATCGAACTTTCCAAAGGCTTTGGGAAAGCCGATGAGCCATATTCCGTTCTCAGTTTCTCACTGCTCTTTATGTGTCCGCTATTAAACTCCTGGTTTATTTCCTCATTACTGAAAACCTGCAGATAAATCCACTGATACATGAGAGTAACTTGCATTGTGAAAATCAATTGATTGGAATGAGTTTATTTAAAAGCTTTCACAGATCGGACACTCGTTTAAAACTTATCTGCTACACACTACACGTGTGAAAGGAGCGGGTAACACTGCAGTGATAACGCGTCTTTAAATATTATATGATATTCATTCCTCCGTGCGTTTGAATAGGGATGAAAATTAAGAAATAATATTAATCTAATGAATGGCATCATGTACAATGTGATGTACTCGATAAAATATTTAGGGTTATTGTATCAAACGGGTCCGAGCAGGGCACCCTGTGGTAGTCGTGAGGGCTGCTGGGCAGAGACGCAGGCCGATCGGACCGCATGAACAGGAACAATAATCTCACAGACTTCCGCTTTCTGATGCCAGAAGGAGGAACCCTTTCAGACTTGAAAAACATTTAGCAATAACTCCTATGTCCTCATTCTTTGAGCCTCGTTGGTCCTAGAAGCGATCGCGAGGCACGATTTGCAGTTTCATCTATTCAACGTCTGAGCTCAGAAAATTCTAATAATTTAAGGAAACGTAAAGGAGCATATACAACGATTTCTTAGGTTCTCTGGGAACGCAAGAAAATTAAGACGATTGTGTTTATCAGTATTTAAATTTTATAAGGAACATATCAAGCTTCTTCTCGCAATGTTTTTTAAAAGAAAACGAATTTACTTTAATCGTATGAGATGATATTCATCAAGAAGAGCATGTGGCACGATGTAATTTAAGCTCAGAATAGAGTTTTGATCATCTAAATTTGCCTAAAACTTTTGTGACCACCAAGCCTTCCAAAAAATACGCAATGCTAAACTCTTTTTTTAAACGAATAGTTTCATTAGACATGTACTGGTTGAATTTATCCCACTATCCGGCGGAACGGAGTCAAATCGAAAAGGTTCCATCAGAGAGAGTCTGGCCTGTAAAGTGCATCAAGCTGTTCGGATTGGCAAGCTTCTGAGGCGCATTGGGACGTGAATATTTTTGTCCTCTCCTGATTTACAGCTATTAATTGAATTATGATAAAACGAAAAACACTTAAACAGTTGTTTCTCTCTTCCTTTTAACGAAGTCTACTACATTTTAATTTTATGCCTTTCAGTTTGCTTGTGCTCATTCTTTCTATACAGGGTGTTGAGAAACGAGAGGTGCAAATTTGACAGTAGGAAAAAACACGGAAAATAAACACTTTTATGTACATCCAAAAAAAATAAAATAAACTTAGTTGTCGAGAAACTGAGCTTTAAAATTTTACCTTGATTCCCAGTTAACATTTTCGTTTCTAAGAAATTTCGCAATAGAAAAAAAATATATATCAGAGAAGCAGATGTTTAATTAAACCATATAAAAGCCAGTCGAAATGTTTGCCCTCGCGTCAGTACCTCTTCCGAATGAATTACTGGATGCGATACAAGATTGCTGGATACGATACAGGATTGCTGGATACGATACAGGATTGCTGGATACGATACAGGATTGCTGGATCCGATGCAATGTTTCCTGCCCCGACCGATATCCTGCGAGATCCGTCTCATCCTCCAGCGGGGTTTCGTAAATCAATGATTTCATGCGGCCTCAAGGAAAGAAATCTAGAAGGATCCTGTCTGGAGATCTTGAAAGCCATGCTCAGATCCATTTCTCCCCATTTGCCCATTTGGAAAGGCGGCGTTCCGATATTAGCTATCATTTCTGTCGAAATGGGCTGGAGCTGTGTCGTGCTGGAACCACATTCGACAGCGAATACCTAGAGGCCCACTCTCCAGCAATTCAGGCAACACGTCCCTTGGAAACGGAACGTGAACAAGCCATTTATTTAACATGAAATATTACCCTATAAGATAGTCCTGAGAATATACCAGCCCTCACGTTGACGCTAAACCGATGTAGGAAGTTGAACTGAAGCACTTCATGAGGGTTATCATCAAGGGAATTGTGGATGCTTTGTGTGTTGAGCATTCTTTTGCAAGGAAAAGTAGCTTCTTCGGCGAAGGAAACGAGCTACTAGAAATTTTCTTCGTGTTCTTGCCTCAGGCACCAAACGTGAAAACTGCACACGAGGGATGCAGGTGGTAGTGATCAGATTCCGAACTTTTTGGGAAGGGTAAGGATGAGGTGTGTTGTCATTGTATACACACTATACGACGATGTGGTTCGGTATTCCTAAGTTAGAAGCTGCAGCTCGGGTGCTTGCATGAGGCCTGTCAGGAAAGTATTGCAGCACGTCATTCTCAACTGCATCACGTAATTTTGCTGGGCCGACCATAGCCACTCCTATACACGATGAAGCTTTTATCAGTGTGTTCGCGTAGACGACGATGTATATTTGTAAACATAAGATGTCCGCACAAATATCGATTAGGAAAACGCTCCAGATGTAACATAATAGAGCCTTTAACGTTGCCGTTAGCCTTATTTCCAGCCATATGCCTCTCCTCCATTTCTTCATTTGACAATTGGGCACTAAAATGCCATTGCGTCAACACAATGTCGCTTCGTGAACTGAATTGTTAACACTAGGCATTCGAGTGTTACCAGGTTTAAAGGCAACATCCAATTGGAAATTTTCATTTCTACGACACGATATTGTGACGCACTGAGCTGAAAAGTTAAAACGTTAAACTTCAATATCTTATAAACTAAGAGTTTTGAAATATTTGGTATTCGTAAAAAAGCACTAATTTGAATGCCCCTGCCTACTGTCTAAGTTGGTACCTTTTTATTCTCAACGCCCTGCAAACTTTTGAATGTTTTCTCGGATCTTGCGTAATTCATTTATCGTGATTGTTTGCCAAATTGCGATAAGTCTCCATCGTCAAATTCTAGCTCAACAAAGATCAAATTGTCAGCCCGTGATCCTCCCCCAGCTCCATGGAGCCGCACTCCAGGCCCGATAACACGAATGCTGCACAATTACCGGACCATCTCTGGTCTTCCGTTCCAATAATCGTGCAGGGACAGAATGAGAACTACGAAATTCAAGATGCAAGAATTCATTCCAATCCACCTTCACAATTGAGCGTAAGCTGCTCCATTATAAGCACGATTCATCGCAGCTTAGCACGTCAAGGAATTAAGATTTAATTGCCTAACCTAATGCACCGCATTCAAAATGTGTGATTCACAGGTTCACTAATGGCAATTTCTGACAATTGAGCACCATGTCGGTATTTCAGTATGTCTTTGCAGAGTGTAGAGAAATACTTTACCTCTTTTGCTCTGAGAAATTTCATGAAATTTCTTCCTTTATTATTTGCAGCCTTCAGTAACCGTTTTGTCATGTCTTGGTAACAATTCATGGGAGATTACACTGAAAATTAGAGATTCGTGTTTAAATGAAATGAAAATGAATCTTCTGTCGATGACAAGGTCTTAGCCAAATTATTAGTATGATTGGAGTTCGGTTGAATATTGAAATCATTGGAACTTGGTTGCTCTCTTTATAATTTTCTGCCAGAAATTTGTTTGAAAATATTATTATACAATTTTTAAGACAAAGATTTAGCAATTTCATAGCATCAAACTGAATTTAAATTCACCGATGATGCTTTTCATTGGCCTTTGGCTGCTCTGGCCGATTAATGACCTTTATATTTAACTTTTTTAAAGCTCATTATATTTTTAAAATATTCCCATGTAAACTATGGTTTTGATCAATATTACAGATCTAGTACAGAACTATGCACTGAGTGCGAAATTTTTGAAGTTAATGCAAACTGTTTCAAAGAAAATGAATTGATTTATGGTGCTTGCATTTATTCCAAGCGCACAAATTATTGTACCATAGAACCACTGTAAGCGTTCTAATTTTTCCATGAAGTTTTAAAAACCAAATCAACGGTCACTTCTGCGCAATTTCTTAAAAATACATGAATAGATCAGGCCAAGCCTTCATCGTTTCAAGAAAGGGTTAAAATAGTCGGTCGATGTACATTCTGTAACAACTAATAAATTATTTTTGAACTAATGAATTTAAATATACTGCGTCACTGACTTTATGGCAACTTAAATTTAACGAGCCCATCAAACTCATGAAAGAAAAAAGAACAAATTATTTGCAATCGAACACAATGAGTTTCAAGAATAGCAAGCTGCTGAAAAATTTGCCACGTTTAATGCAAAGATTTCTTTATTCTAGAATCCCTACTTCCTTCAGGATTTCTGAGGCAAATCTCGGTGGAGTATTATTCTCCTGAGATCGTCGGTTCCATGACCAGAATGCGTGCAAAAATAAAAGTTAGCTCAAAGGCTACTGATTGGATTTTTTCAGTCCAAAATCCTCAAGGTTAGGCATTTTTTCATAATTATATTTGATTATAAACCACATTTTTAATCAGGCAACCATGCAGGATTGCCAGATGCTGAGTAATTCGCATAATAAAATTTACTAAAAAACGTCTTATCTTAAAATGTTAGCAAAAAAACATCAATCTGGGAATTCTAGGCTGAGTGGCAGCATCTGGAATGTGTCCGTCATTGTAATGAAGCGTGCTGGCAGCGCTGAGTCAGGGCTCGGAGCAGGACTGTCACATCCACGTCCATTTTCCTCAGCTCCCGGAAATGAACACCAATTCTGCCCCCGTATTCTGAGCCCAATTAGATAACATTACTCATATGGCTGGCCTGCGAAATCATTGTACCTACAATGATCCATAGAGCTCGTCAGGGAAGTAGAGAGACCAGCGTAACTCAAGAAGCAGAACATATTCTCTTACTCTCTTTTTTGTTAATGACTGCAATTTTGATGGGAATTATATTTTACTTTCTTTCAAGTACATTTCGCCCATTTGACATTGACAAGAAAAATTCTTCGCTGAGGAATTCCGGGCACCCTCAATGCAAGCGATAAAAATAATATAGCTCCTGAAAACCAGAAAAACTGCTGTAATTACAGGTTATGTAATTACTGAAAATGTAATGTTTTCACATCTCGAAATTCATCGCCGTAATGACTATGAAATTGTGTGAAATACATCATCAAATTACAAACAGACCAGGAAATTTACAACATATGCAACACGTTTAGCTAAATCTGTTTTAAATGCTCCATCTAATCCGTTACGAAATGTATCATTTCTCATAAATTGAATTTTTCATCCACTACCTCTTAATTAATAAACATCTTTAAATTAACCCTCACTTAAATTTCAAGTCCCGAACTTTTATTGAGAAGTGAATTACATTCGCTGCAGCAAACGAAAGGTTCCCCGCTGTGCTCGCCGTGGTACAGTGGTTAAGAGATCGGCCTTGCATTTCGGAGGCCCGGGTTCGTATCCCGGCACTGGCGTGGCGATTTTTCCCGTTGGGTATAAGGGAGAGCTCAAGCACAATACCCCACTCAACCCAGGTGTCGGAAATGGGTACCGGCTTCACGGGGGAACCGTCATGGTGTCCTATATATAGTGTTAGTTATAAGACATTTGAAAAACCAATGCTTAAGATCATATGTATCAGGCTTGATTGGAAATAAAGCATCCTAAGATGCCGATGTTTGTTTGTTTGTATAGCACGGCACCTTACAGGTAGAATGTGTTCGAGAGAGAGTACGGGAGCAGTTTGCAAGCGTACGGCATACCGATTCAGCTATGCCATATTGGCCTTTCTTTTTCCAAATCAAATTGAAAGATACCGACCAATCAGTATCTGGTAACTCTACGGGCTTGCCAGTTACTGAGTGTTCATTGTGCTCTGATTTTATTTGAAAAGAAGCCTGAACGTTAGAATATGGGAGGGTAGGCAACCCTGTGCCGACCGGGACAGTCATCACGACCAGCAAACTCCGCGCAAACCGAGTTTTGAAACACCTAATTCGTTTTTCCTTGAGGAAATTTAGGAGATTCGATATGCAAATCTTAAGCACAAAGATAGTTTGACTTAAAAATGAATACGAAATGATAATGACAGAAATAAAATGGCTATTTTAACTGAAAAAATAAATGTTCTAGAAGATCCACTGTGCCATGAAAAACGAAAAAGGATATTTTTACAGTTCCTGTCGCCCACATTAGGCATGTAAAACTTGTGTCAAAGAGAAAACAGGCTTTCCTAATTCTTTAAAATTCGAATAACAATCGAGAACACTATTAGACGTTCTCGTCTCAACTTCAACCTCAACCCCGAAATGTTCATCATTTCTCGTTGTCTGAAAAATGGAAGCCTCGATAATAATAGTTCAATAAAATTATAGATTTGATTGTCCGAAAAATGTTCATGAAATACTTCCTTATCAAAGGATATAAAAGCAAACTTGCGGGCAACGCATCTGCATTTTATTTGGGACCAAGATGTCTTCTCCATCATAGCACTGAAACATAAAGCAATACTTGGATGGCCTGCTAGAATTCTTAGCGTCACAGAAAACTTCGCTGCAACTCAAAACGTAACCTTCTATAGCGTCTTGTGTACAGGGAACCTCAGGGAAGAAAGACTGATACAAACAACTCTTAAGAAGTAGCGAGGAAGAATTACTGCTAGGGTATCATATAAATTTTAATTGCAAAAATATAATCAGTGCTACAAGTGAACAAAAATTCATCGAAAGTGAAGAGCTACGATTAAGTTGATGATGGGTTCCTCTGAAAAAGAGCGAAGAACCCTTTTGTAGCTTCCCAACCAGAGCGAGTTCTTCCCATCAACAAGAACACGACGTTCTCGGTAACCTTGGAATAAAGTACGTGACTTTCCAAAAATAATGCGCGCTTTGCCTAACATTTGGCATGAAAATGTGTCAAAATATTCCTATTATCAACAAAATGTGAATAAATCATAGACCTCAAGTTTGCGTCACCGCATGAGCTAAACGCTGTCACTCTTTGCAGAGCTTTGTTACACCTTGAAAGGCATGAAGATGAAAAAGTCTTTCGCGCACAAATTAGATCTATTATTGCTTAAAGGCGCGCCTCGAAATTTAACTTATAAACCAGAAATATGCAATTACATGAATGGAGCACCATCACATTTTTACTCTTTTTCTTGCAGCCCAGAGAGAAGAAGTTACCGAACTGCGCTAAAATATGATTACTCCAATTACCTCCTTATGATTAGAAGGCGCATGCATGGGATAAGAAGCAACATAGCATTTCACTACCCATGCTTAACTTTACTTCTTGCATAAAAAACCATTTACACCGATTAAAATGCAAATTTTCATACGAACAAACACTTTTCAGGTAGATTAAGAAATTTTTCCATCCATTTAAAATGAACTGTTTTAACAGTAGTTGAATCCAGAGTCGCAATTGTTATATTTCATTCTTTTAAACCAACTTTTTGTAGCTTCATTTCAATTACTGAAGAGGCATTTCAAGTTTCGATAAAAAAACATCGCTTTTCGTTACAAGAACGTACAAAATGAAGGTGAAATGACTGCAAAACTAAGTAGCAAAGTATGTCAGTATTTTGAAAGTTACGCGATAAAACCCTCCGGACAAGATACGTTAGCATCAAATCTCACATAGTTATAATGTAAAACTCTCAACAGCTTCAACGAATTTGCTTTTTATTTAAAAATTTTTACCTAAGATTTTACTTTAAATGTGGCAATGTTCCAATGACAAGTCCGGCGATTATTGGTAACCTTCTACCACAATGGCCTATCATGATTTTTCACACCTTTTCGAGAATGCGATTTGGTTACTCAAATTCCCTTTTCGGTGAAGTCAAGCTATGATAAATCCCACTTAATCTTGGTCACTTAGCTTCTACCGTTCTGCTTAGGTTCCCCAGTTATTGCGCTTGACTCATCTTCGATTAACACAAGTAAACTCCAACGGCACTGATAGAAATAGTCGCTTCCCGCTTTCTGGTCTTCAATATAATTTGTGTTCTAAGTAAAAATCTAGTAAATTTTTAAAACCTCAAATAAGATAAGGCACGAACTTAGATCCCAGATGTATGAGCGGCTTACCTCGATTTTCCTTGAGTCAGTTTGGGGAATTGAGTTCTCTCGGCAACCTGAGTTCCAGCAATTTGAAAAAATCTTCCACATTTACACCACTGTTCATTTATCATTGCAAAGATAATAAGCAGAGTGTACGAATTGAAGTGTAACGTTAAAGTTAATTGTAAAGTGACAAAAATTTCATTTTAAAAGATTCCTCAGTTCTCTATCGTTCCAACTCGAATAAATTGATGCTCATACTTCAGCTCATTAATCAAACACTTGATATTGTACCATGGATATGCTGTGCGTTAAGGAGCCCACGTTGACTCAATCACCTCATGCCACTTAGATAGAGAGTTGATACCTAGTTCAACTTTGAAACATTAATGTATCTGAATTATCGAAGAACAGTTGATTTTACGATAAACTATTATTTTATAAGCTACCCGATATCCAATGATCTCGTTAAGGCAAATCACAAAACTACGAAAGTTTAATTATTTTGAAACATAAATTGAACTCCTAATAAGGTCTTAAATTCCTCCCACGACTTTGTTTCCGTGCCACTCAATTGCACGGAATGCGGTGGATCCTAAATACAAGGAAGACCGGCCGACGACACCTTCCAGGGCCCCAATTAAAAAGCGGCCCCCTATTGGAAGGATGAAGGGGCCGATGGGAAGGCGCTCCTAATTATCTGAGCCGCGGGACTCTCCCTGAGGGAAGACTTCTTCAGAAGACTTCCCCGAGGTACTGCGCTGCTGATCAAGTGCGTAAAAGTAAAGATTCTTTACGGTATTTCACGGAAGTTCGTATTTGAAGAGCAAGCAGATGCATCATCGGAATTGAAGCTCTTCTAAGGCACGATACGAGCTTGGTGGTAAATCTGAGCAGTTATTCGCTGGTGTGTTGAATCAAAGCATTTCATTCAGACTCTTCTCGTTCAACGATTTGTGGCGTGCCATACAATCTGTTCTTAGATGATAAAAATTTTCCATCGATATTATTAAATTCTGCCACGCTGATTACCTTCATTGGAAAGCAAGGAAACGCATGTGCTTCTGCGCAACTTCAATTTCCGAAAAATGAATTGTAGAAAACAGACCGATCCTAGCTCGTATAATTTTGCGTTTTTTATGGATTCTGCACACAGATAACCGAGTAAGGGATGCTCGAAAATGTTGTTGTTTGCAAGGACGTACAGAAAAAAGCATTTACTGTATAAGAAGTATCATCCGTGCGCAGGGCAACCACGAGTGGTATTGAAATGCACGCTTCCACTAGCCTGCGCGAGGTCATCCGTGCGTGGACTCTGCATGCCCAGGTCCGCAACCAATGGCATCGCCTCGGCGTAAAATCTCTAATTTTCCTCCTTCGAGTCGTTACTGATTGCGCTGAGTAATGAATTGTCGGTAACGCTGACATGTCTACAGTGCAGATGAAAATGTTGACCGGTCTTGGGCTCTTCGATTAACGAATCAAGGCAACTTCATCCGCAGTCGATAAAAAGGATGCTTTGACAAATTGTGTTACGTTGAAGAACAACATTGTAGACGTAAGAATCAACGTAGAATAACTTAATTGATCATAGTTGTAATCCCTTGAATGAAAGCTCATAATCATACACAAAAATTTTATGAAATATTGTCAAGAAAGAGATCACACACACAAATGATTGAAGTAATACACATTCATAAACTTAAGCCTGCCCTTAATGAAAATACAAATTATTTTTTTTTCTGAAATTGTTTTATAAGACTCCAGCTATGAAATTTAAAATATCCGCTGGATCGGCCATTTCGCCTCTATTTCTGGTGTCATGAACATATGGCTGTTGAGCTAGGTTAGATCATCTCATCATCTTGTGCCTGTGATTCCATATTCCTTTGGTAATTAAGAAAGTTGTAACCTCTTTATTATCACACTAATTATCCCTCTTGGAGTCAATATGCTCTATAACAATTTGCTAATTATGCGAAGTACGGATGACGTTTCATGTTTTCTGAAGTTATTTTGTTGACACATTTCTTCACCTCCAGCAATTCATTGTGCTGTGCAACGGGCGCACGCAGCGAAGCAAGAAACTGAAATACACAAATGAACTGAAACATCAGCCATCCATTGCCTAATTCAAAAAGAATAATATTCAAGGCACTGTATAGCATCCGTGTCTCCCACTTATAGGGTTATCTCACGAAATTCCATTGCATGAAAATTAAGCTTTATTATTTCAAATTTCAAATTAAAATTAGGCTTTGTTATTCTCGATGAATAACTTTGCTTGATCAGTTACTGCATGCGTAGAATTACGCTTTCTGGGGAAAATTTCTCAAAATTAGAGACCTTAAGGCAAATCTTGTTATAGCAACACTCACCGACTCGGATGACAGGAGGGAGCGCCACAACGACGTGACTGAGCAGCACGGCGATGGCGACGGCAACCGCAGGGAAGCAGAGCTCCATCTTCGCTACTGGATGTTGCTGCAAGTTCTCTGTCTCACGTATGTGATCACAAGTCCATTGATTTGCGAATTTAATTTGTTTTCAAATTTAATGCCGGAAGCTACGCCAGATTCTATTATAATTATTGATGTGAATTTTTTTTAATTAATGAAGGCATGTGATAGTTCATGAGATAACTTTCAACTTTGACACTTTCTGAAAAATGACCTAAGAATGTTATCCTTGCAGTGCAAGAAATTAAAGCATATTAAAAACACGAATTTTCGGTCGTGAACATATTACTAGAAAATCTCCAGTGTGAATGTAATAAAATGAGAGAAAATTTATAAGAGGAAATTGAACATTTATCTATCAAACATGAAAAACTGTTCATCTTGATTCACGCTGTTCATACGTAGTTCAGGACATTTTTATCCTACGGCACCAACACTAAATACGATATCTAACAAAGAAATAGAAATTTAACCAGCAATAAATCTTTTAGAAGTATTTCAAATGTGTATAATCATTAAAATGTCTCAATTCAATCATCGATTTATACGAATCGAATAACTTTTTACCCGTAAACTTGGGACTGTAAAAGCTGGTCGTTATCCTGACGGTATTGAGGTTTGTCGCTGTGCCGACGTGAGCAGTAGACGCGAAATAATTCACGTGTCGTGTAATAGTAAATTTATCTTCGTTCGAGATCCTGAGGAAAAACAGAATTGCCCGTCAAATTTCGTGTCATAATACTTACGTCGTGATTACCATAAAATACCTAATTTCAAGAAATAGGAAAAAAACGAAATGGTTCCGCCAAGACCGAAGGGTTGCTCAGGATTATCAATGCAAAAATGTTGTTGAGTGAAATCGGACTTGAATTGTTAAGGCGTACAGAGAGCCTGGAGCTGACGAGCTTTACTTTACCTAATGGTTGTTTGCTCTTCTCACGTCACAGAGCGGCAATGAAATTTAACAGTCTTATTCACTGATAAATAGCCACAAACCAAAATGTATTGGTATTTACCAAGCCTTTTTCTCTTTTAGTTGAGAGTGGCTGAGTATCATTGACATGATACTTTACAGGGAATGTACATGATAGGGGTTCCCCAGGCCCCTTGTCACGCCCGAGCTTTAAGGCCTTATTTTTCTCTCGTTTAATGCTCAGGTGACATGAAACAAAAAAATTTAAATCTTCTTCGCTCTAATTCCAGAAATGAAATGAAATCGACCTACACAACTCATAATACAGCACCACATGTTCGATTTTATGGTAAAAATGCTAAGCACAGCAACAGCGTGGACGTGACGGGAAGATCTGAAATTCGCACCTATAAGCGTCGCCCTGCAGGCGCAGCCTGGCGTGATGTACCATACATGATGCCGGCCACAACGTAAAAATGAATTAAAAACTTTTTCAGTAATGACGGGTGCGTTCACTGTTACATGTTCTAAAAAACTTTACTTAAAACGGATTTAAAATTATTTATTCCTGCAGTTTTAGCGCACCCATAACTTCCACTGGAAAGCATCTTCTCCACCTAATGGAAACTATAATGGGGCTGTGTTTTAAAGATATGTAACCTCAAAGTGAAATGTTATTTAGCAAATTATCTGAACCTCTATCGTCTGGTGGTGTATATAGATTATAATACGTTGCAAATGATAACTAACATTGATGATGATATATAGTAATTAATTGTTCAATTTCTAGGGAATCGCACCATTATGATAGTCCAACGCGTGTGCGAACATTTCAGTCGAGAACGTTCCGGGTTCTGAAACTCAATCTTCATTACGGAAATGAGAGAGCAGATACGCTCTAAAGATGTAGAAGGGTAAAATAAATACAGCAATTATCTGCCTTTGGTAGCCTAAAAGCCCAATTTCATTTATTCGGAAACGAATGATATTGATTGAACGTACAAAAGATTGTCATGGAATCATGAAATTGCGCAATTTCATCCAATGCTTCTACTGAATTCAGTATTTTGATCTAGCATCAAAATTCAAAGGAGATTTGTCACAAGGTAATATCATAAAAGCCATTGCAGGTCAACTTCTATTCAGCATGTGCAATTGTGCCAGTCTCCAAGCATCGTGAAATTAAAAGTGAATGTCAAAAAGAATAACGTTGTTGTTAACTGAAACTTATTTTTGAGAATATGGAGTAAAGCGAACTAAGTAGTTGAGGAGAGACAGTGGAGAGGCTCACTTAATTACCAGCTTGGACGAGGGAATGAAAGGATTCGGAAAAAATAAGTCGAATTTTTGGGACCGAAAAAGGTAGACAAAAATATTTAGGACCAGAAACACTGCGCGCCTCGCGCTAAAACTAATTCCGGAAATTTTCAAAATCTTGTCATAATACATGCAGTTCATAAAGCGTATCGAAAATAAATTCATGTTGTGTGAACAAATATGGGTAATGTATTTCTCGTTTTGTGATGTGTTGACAACTGACATTCTGTCAAAAACAATATATGAAAAAATGAATTGTCTTTGCTTGGCTCAACATAACTCTTGTGAAGTTATTAACTTGAATTAATGGCCCTAAGAGACTTAAATTTATAGATGTTGCGTCACGATTGTTATCTTTGGGACAATCATCTGTCTGCAAAAGTTCGTTTCCCTATGGTAATAATGAGCACTTGTATTTGACCACAAGGATTTCCCTCTCCACAAAGAACCGCAATCCAAAAAAATAATAAAATATTTTCGTATCAAGGCTTAAAATATCGATATTTAAATCTTTAAGAATCTTCTGAGGAACTAGAATCAACCTCTTTTAATTTCGGTTACCAGCGCATCTCTTATATACGCCTCGTTCTATGCACACACCCTCCCCACTTCGACGGACTCTAGACGCCTTCTTCGAGAACAGTTAAACTTTGTGCCTGTGTCATATAATAAACTTTTGTTATCTGTTCGGAGAATCATTTTATTTGAAAAACGATTATTAGTTTAGGAAGATTATGATGTTCATGTCTATGTCTAAAGGTAAATTCTCGTTTCTTGAAACACCGGTTGGACACGTTTGTTCCTAGAGCTCACTCAGGACGCTTAGCATAGGTCACCCTCAATCAGTTGAATTAGAGTTAACAATTGGCAGTAAACATTCGAAAAACATTCCTCCACCGTTTGTGCTATCACAACCGTGTTTCAATATTGACGCTCATCATGGCCAAATATCACTCGTCAATCATCATTAATGAACTGAACAGTTGTAAGACTATATCTGCGAAATATTTTGCATTTACTTCCATCATTGAATGATGACTTGAAGTACCATCGCAATTAGAAATGAACTTATGGTATGTGATGTCGGCAATATGTAGGTTACCATTTAGATCCCCCCAAATAACTTTTGATCCTATGTTCCAACAAAGCACATTCCGAGATCTTCTAGTTCAAGTTGAGTCCTACGAATGTAGGATGTTTAGACATAGAAAAATATCCTTTGATACAATACTTCTGCGGTGCCCTGAGTTATCAATTTAACTCAATAACAAACCTTTTGAATTTTGACTGAGAGTCCAATTATCTATTTGGTTCGATAAAAATGGAGAGAAACGTTCAACATGATTTTAAATCGTTATCCGAAAATATGATCTCACAAAGTTTCACTACCAAAATGTGAATTAAAATACTGCCTTATGTTCATAATACTAATATAGTTCATACTTACATACACTATTTCTAACGTTGGGAATGGCAGTCAATTCGTTAATTGATTTATTTAAATTGAAAGACCTATAGGAAACAAAATATGGCCCTATCTAGTAATGGCGTTTTCGTGTTATAATGTCAACTGTCAACCGGAAAAAGGACCATGACAGCCATGTTAACGATAACTATTATTGAAAAATAACACATATATTTTGACTGAGGCGTAAACGAATATCATTTATAAATATTCTGTCCGTCACACCTCATAACATAGAAAACAAGATTACATCGTCGAATTACTCAAATTTATTGTTAATCGTACCAGCTAGAATGGATCTCAGTAAAATTTCTGGCATCTCTTAAAGCAACTTTTGCAGTAAATTGCTCTTTGTCCGAGTAATTTTTGTGCATTATAATGGCTCGCTTATCCTCAATTGGGATCAAATCTGATGAAAACCGTAGCTACACAATCAGATTGTAACATTTAGAGTTCAATGAGGTGAAACGTTGCTAAGGTACGTTCGCTGAATGTGGCGGAGCATAGTCATGCATGAACACAATTTACAGCTCTACCAAAGCGTCAAAGATATCTAGGTCTCCAAGCCAAGAAATTGACCTCTGACACAATATGACACTACAAAGCTCCGGCAATACTGTGAGATAGCAATCCGGTAATGCAGCTTCAGGAAGGATTAGAAATCATTTTATGGACCTGGTGGAGACTCCAGCGATTGCTGGATGTCGAGCAACATCTTATTTTGATGATTGAAATGACGCAATTATTGCATGGCTGTAAGATCAGTTTAAAGATTTTAATACAAGATCTGTTGCTATGGTTAAAATAATGTTGATATGATTGAAAATAAACAGATTCAACAAACAACCGGATCTTTGAAGCCATCAAGCGTCGCAAACATCATATTTTCAAACAACCTCAATACATGATTGCTGTTTGAAATTTTTTTTTTTCAGACAAATATTATTTGCATCAAAGACTGTAATTATATTTCTTGCTATTGATTTTTGCTAACAAATGCAAAAATACATGCAATAACATGTATACATTTAAAGCTGATCGAAAAACCAGAACATTTTGAGAAAAAATTGCTTCTCTTTCAATATCGATAGTTGTAAGCAAGTCTTTCAATATTTTTTTAAGAAAATCCCTTTGTATGTCACAATTAATTTCAGTGCCTTCGATCGCAAAGTCATAATTTTTATTGGCATTTCTTTACAGGCATTTTATTTCATCACACCAAGCGTAGTATACATAGAATAAATGTACTTCACTAATATCATCAGTGGTGTTTTGGCTACTTAGTTTAATATGAATTTTGCTTCACTATCATGAAGCAGTTAAAAAGTCATTCTTCCGATAACATTCTGTAGACTCCACAGCAAAGTCTTTATATTGTGTACTGAACTCAATGATTTGATGCAAGAATATGGTTTGCTTTTTTCGCTAAACTTTTAATAGCCCACTTTTAGCAATCATCATCTAAGATATAACACACAGCATGAAAAATTGTTGCTCTTATCCACAAAAATTTCATGATATACCGAGAACTTTGAAATATATTTTCACGTAAAAATAAACCCTCCAAATCGTAACCTCTCAGAAGCGACATGGAGCTGGCAAGTCACGGATGTCGAGAGCCAATCTTAACCACAACCAAACATCACCAAGTCTGAGAGGACACTGCCACAGGAAAGCCCATTGGCAGGCCTGGAGGCTGAATTTCCGAGAGACCGCGACATGGTCTTGGACGGACGACGTGACCTCAGTTTGCAGTCAGCACCATAGCTATAAAAAATGTGTACGACATATATCCATTGATTCAAATATCAAGCTGAACTATCAAAAATGACTCAGCACCTATTTATGTACGAGGTCCATTCAAGAAGTATCCGTCCCAGGCCCTTCAAGAAAAGAATAGCGTACAATGTCCCTAATTTTATTTAACTTCCTTCAAAGTACTTCTCTTGAGGGTTCACGCACTTCTCCCAACGGCTCTACCACTGCTGGGGACATCACTGAAATGCCGAGGTTGGAATATTGTACAGCACTGTAGTCGTCTTTCTCATTATTTCTTCTCTCGGGTCTAAGCGCTTTGCTATCAGAGTGGTTTTTAGTTTAAGAAACAGCCAGGGGTTACAAAGTATTCTGTCTGGAGAGAAGAGAATGGATCAAATAAGTGTAAACGTAGTTTTTGACCTGATGAGTGTGGATCCGGTAGGCAAAGAGAGCGGGAGTATTGGCATATTAAGTTGCCAGTTTCTCGACACTAGCACACAGGGTGGCAGCATCACGAAAACGCTAGATGGCCCTCGTTAATTCTATGGTCTTGTAGGTGTTCAAGATTCACAATACCTCTGAAGTAAAAAACATAAAAACGTTACATTGACGTCGCTACGTACTTACAGTATTTTGGGGATAGTTTTGGCAATATTTATTTTTCCATTCTGTTGACTAAAGCTATATTTTCAGGTCGTATCCATGCACTTACATCTAAGCACCAATGATGATGGTCTGCGTTGAGAACAGAACACAGTTAAGCAGGTTTTGCACACTTTCCATGCCAAGAGGCCTCTGCCTTTTCACGAGCAAGTTGGGGACGAATTTCGCCGACACTCGCTTCTTTATCTTCTTTCTTCAATGGCCAGATCTTCTATTAAAATTGTATGAACTGATCCAGCGCTAATTCTACTTCTTCAAAGGGTATGCTGGGTGTTGGGTAATTCGATGCACATATTTTATCCACATCTAGAAAAACGCTAAATAAAACGATTTCCAGAAGTGACAAAAACCTGAAAACTCTTTTCTCGAGGAATGACGACCTGAAATAATTTTAGATTCTCGTAGGAATGGGCTAAAGCGCGCGCCAACAGTCTACCCAAAAAGTAAGATTTTAATCGTTGGCTGCATTGTAAGCCTATTCCTACGGGAATCTAAAATAATTTCAGATCATAATTTCTCGAAAAACGAATTTTCAGGTTTTTGTCACTCATGAAAATCGTTTTATTTTACGTGCTTTTGTACATGGTTAAAATAAGTACATCGAATTACACAACACTCGGTATAACGGTCTTTCATTACTATTCGATGAAAATTCCAGCTGAATTTTCGTTTCTGCTCATGGAAGGCCTGCCAGATCATCGCTTGCTCTGGGCTGAAGTATGCCCTTCTTGGAAGCTGTTTTGACATTTCTTTTTCTGTGTTTTTCTCAGGGCCTAATCATAAAAAAGTTGATGAATCTCCTGGAAATTTTCTATGTGAGTGTCACCAAGCTGCTAGCAGAAATTCATACAATACGGTGACTCGATACGCTGCGTGAGAACGATAAACTTATGAACGTCTGTAGAATATCTGCTTTCAAGCCTTAACAGGAGGGAACTAACATGGACTCTAGCAGTCAAAATTTCCACACCAGGATGCAAATAATGGCATGGATTGCGGATTGCACCACTGGATGCAAATAATGACAAGGATTGCAGAGTGTGCCGCTGGATATGCCTCACCAGCACCAGAGAATAAAGGGTTCTGTCTCCGAACACGGGGAAGAATAACTGAGTAAAATAATACTTTTTCTTACATGGAAGAAAGTCTGAGAATTTTTGAATGGATGTCGTATATTTTAATAATATGAATACTTGTCAGTGCCTCCATAATGAATATCAATTCCTCACAGACATCAACTGTATTTCAAATGGGTCTTTCATGCTATTTACAACCCTGGGAAAAATATTTACGAACACAATCGAGCAATAAAAAATTACTGAGTTATTTTTGTTTTTGATTCTAGAACAGAGACACTATTCTAGTAATATTTTTAGCAGAACTTTACATACCCTTATTTTAACTTACCAATATTTTTATTGTGAATTACATCATTTTAATAATTTTATCTTTATCCTATGTTCGCTAACGTGATTTTTTTGCTCATGCTTTACATCCTAAAAAGCAAGAAGTGGAGAATCTGCAGCCAATCAGCTGTAGTCGATCGCATTGAAAGATCCTTTATCTGGCCCCAAACTCAGTTCACGTATTGCGCTTTGGGTGTAGGAGAGGCTCAGGCAGGAATAGTTATGGTACGTGGTTTAGCCAATTCCTTGAGAAAAATCACGGAATCTTTAATTATCCATTTTTCCGGAGAAGAAGGAGTGGCGATAATCCGAGGATATTTCTTACCATATTGCATTGAGTCAATTTTTCGTAAGTCCAAAGTTTTGATTTTTCAGTTATTGCACATAAACACTTCTAAGCGCTTTTAAATTCAAGTTCACAAATTCTCCAATTTGCACCAGTGTCATATAAATCTCTTCTTTAAGCCGGGCGGAGAGAGAGGAAAAAGGTTTTACTTGCGAAAATTCTACTCAATACGAGGAGGTCAGGAGAATCTCAGAGTCTTTCCTAATTTTCACAGGACTTGGGTCCCTCGGAAGAGAATGGAGCTAGACCGATCGTAAAGGAGTAATTTAAGCCTACAGAGTAGCAATATACACCTGATATGAAAGATTACTCTGAAGGAGGCTATGAAACGTAGTGCAAGAGTTTATTAGGCCCTGACCGATATGAAAAAATAATGACAATGTCTCAAAGATTGGAAAGGTTACATTCCCAATAAGCTCATCTAAATTGCAACATATAGAGCAAGTTTGGACTAGGTGGTAAAGAGGAACTTAATTCTGAGGCGCAGCATATATCGAATGAAGATGGAACATCGGAAGAAATTATTATGATCGGGTTAATTTGAAAAATACGTCATCCTAAAGGTTTCCACAAAAAAGATGCTACATTGTACGTTACAGACATCCTGAAACTCTAACGTAACGTAGCGACGTTATTAATTGAACCAAGCCAAATAGACGTAATGAATCTCTCGCTTACGAAAAGACAGACGGCGCCAAGTTCTTTCTTAACTCAACAAGCAATGATAACATTTCCTGTCTGAGCGCAATTTTTCGAACTAGAACAGGTCTCATTGTTTCACTTTTTTTGTGATAATTTTCAAGTCAAATCCATTTTGCATGTTCCATTTAATGTCAATTTCGAACTCTTCCTGCTGATTTTTTAAGACTGTAGGTTACAGGATGTTTCACCTAATCTTCTCCTGCTCACGATAATGTAATTTGCACATACAACCTATAGCACCGTGAAGGATAGATCAGTGTTTGAGGTGTGAAGATGTGAAGTGGCTCCCACAAGGTCAGTGCTCATGCAGCCACAGTGCTTGGTGTCACCAACTCACATCATCGAACGCTAGCGACATATGCATGCTGTCATTTCCCTCCTAGGCCCGACCATGGATTATGAGTTTTTACGTGAGAAGATTTGTACAAAGCCTAATTATTACATTTGCTCAATGTGATTCCTTACTCAACTTATTTTATCAATGAAAAAAATGGGCCCTTGTGAAAAGAGCTCCTTCAACATCATGATTTAGAATAAGTTACAATATCCCTCAATGCAAGCCAAATATTCAATGTACAGTAACGATTAAATTTTGTGATGCACGAAATAATAAATTCAATTTTATGAGATTTTACATTGAAAAACTATGCATCCTTTTTAGCTCAGATGTTGAAATTTGTACGCCTATATTTCCCACGCGAAGAAACGACGATTACGACAAATTTGAAATTCAAACGTAAGTGCATGAAGAATTGAGCATTCGCTTCGTAAAGATTGAGGAAGCTAGTGCAATGAAATGCACATGAACACGCTTCAATCCTATTTCTCTATTTCTTAAGCACTTTGCAATATCTTATACTCATTGAAAAACACAGAGCATCAAAAGACAAAGGAAAGGACATGATGGTATCAGCCTTCAATATATCAAAGACAGTATCTCAGTCACAGCACCATTGATTTCTTTAATAATAATAAATACATCAATAGCAACTAACAAGTTTCCAAACCAATCGAAACGCTCCATAATTAAACCGTTGCATGAAACTGGTGTCATAAATACAGCATCAAATTATAGGCCCATAAGTCTCTTACCTGTCCTGTCCAAAATATTGGAAGAAGTGATAACAAATCAACTGTCATCTCACTTGGACGAGTCAAATTTACTACATCGAAATCAATATGCCTATAAAAAAAACACTACCACTACCACACTACCACTTAGGCAGAGCGCCTAATGTCACTGAAAAAATATACAGTGATATTGAAAAAAAAATGTAATACTCTTGCTGCTACTCGATCTCTCCAAAGCATTCGACGGCATCAAACATGATCGACTTCTACGGAAAAAATTGAACTTAGGAGTTGATCCGCATTGGTTTAAAAGCTTCTTATCAAATAGTCTCATGCAATCCTCTTAGATAACAAGTTGTCCCCATTCATTCAAAACAATTTTGGTAATCCTCAAGCATCCATTCTTGGTCCGCTATTGTTCTCTATTTTCATTAACGATGTCCCTCCAATGCCTTCTAACACTCGAATCTCTATGTGTTCAGATGAAATTCAAATTGAAATGATAAGCTCTGGATCAGAAATACCACTGACGAAATTGATGCTGTAGTCCTGTTGATCAGCCTCAAGTCATGGTATGACCAAAATAGTCTCAAGCTAAATCCGAGTAAAACGCAATTCATCATTTTTGGGTCCGAAGGCGCAATCAAAAAATTCCAGATCTTAAACCCTGTTTACACTGGTATACATTTTTCTCAGGCTCACATGTATACATCTCATGTGGCGCCTCACGAAATCATGAGCGTTTCAACCACAGGACACGTACAAAAGAAAGAACCTCAAAACTACGGTGGACCTCAAGCCCGTTCTAGACAAACATACGCACGCACTCTAACCAATCAGCTGCCCGCAGTCATGACTCGCCGCTGACGTCAATAGTGCCAAGGCTTTCAATTGGCTGCGTATTCACTCTTTACCATGATACTCGTTAGGATTGAAACTAATTTGTATTCAAAACTTATAAAATTTTCTGGACGTAATAAGGATAGTGAAAGCCAAAGTAGTATATCGCGGTTATATTGACAACATTTTTTTATATTTTTCTTCACTATATATAAACGTGAATGTGCATTCATGTACATATTTGCAATTTTTATTTAAAGACTAAGACATATTTAGATTGGACTAAGGTCCTGAATCTAAGAAAATGTTTGTGCCTTATATTAAAAGTTGATCGGGAAGGGTTCATCTTCTTTTTAAACCATTCAATATCAGATTCTCATACTAGTCAAACAATACAATAACGAAGAAATTAAGCTATTTGAGCGATAAAAAAACCCTGCTGATAATATGTAGTAACGTAATTTATATGTATTACAAGCAAAGATTGCCCAATTAGTTACCTAGGGGAAACGGGAAGAGGCTTGCGTTAACGAAATGTTTTTTATGTAATGTTCATTGATAATTGTTTCGTGTGTACGTTGTTTTATTGATTATAGATTAGTTTTAGCCTCCCTTTACCACAATAAAGATGTTCAAAGAGAGGAAAGATGAAGGCACCATACAGTATGGAGTTCAGGGAACGCGGATTCTACACACAAGAGGAGTTCCCGCACAGGATCTCGCATGCATAGAAATTCAGTTAAGAAGGAAGGCTATGAAACAAGATAAAAGTTAAATAATAAAGTTAGAGTTACTCAAAAACAGGACAGTAGTGGACCGAAAAAAGATGGTCCTTGGTAAAACGGAGAACATTTTATTTCAACAAAATGAAGGCCTACCTAACTCTCAGCACAGTACCTCACATTTTCCCCTTGGAAGCGCTAATTCCCATAGATATAACAGTTGTATCCCCCTGAGGGGCGTGGTCGTTGCTTAGTAACAATAATGGAGAATGTTGAGGATGGAGAGTCCACAAGACCCCCCACGCACACACTTTGGATTAGGGTTTACAAGCATCCAGTTTTTGCTCGAGGCTCAACACACAGCATTAACTGGTATCAGAAGTGAACTAAAGTACTAAGGTGGCTAGGTGAGCCAATAACTGAAGCCTATCGGCATGGCTTTTCATTACATTTTCCAGTTACAACATACCAGTAGTGAGTGTACATGCTAAATAATAGCAGGGAAAAAATGCTTATGTAAAGAAAACAATGAACGACGCATGCACATTTAGTGCAAATATAACTTTCGGTATGTGCACAAGCGTGTGCTAAGAAAGAAAAATATTGATATGAGACATTAAATCCAATTTTATGTCCGTTGAAAGCTTGAACTCTCACGGTTGACAACTTGACATTGCGGTGCAAGAAAAGCAATCATTTGCATAAATTACGAGCTAGTAACAGTAAATGAGCTTCCTACACACGTCAGAAATATTGCAGGGGTATAAGCTTATGAACAAAATGAATACATGAATGGTAAATTATTTTTAGATCAATCAGAAAATTTACCTAACTTGCTCCAGATGGTAATATTATTCATGGACAATTTTCTCAAGTTTTTCAATACAACTTTGGACGACATAAGTCTGTTAACATATGTTGTGCATTGAAGCGTTCTACACACAGCACAAAATTGTTGCAACTTCTCGGTGGCCTGAACACAGCAGAAATTACAGTGATGCTGACACAAATATAAGAACATACAGACTAGTAAACGAAATCCTGATTCGTGACGATAATTGCAAAAGCAATACAAAAATACTCTCTCGTACAAAATAATTAGGGCAATAAACTTCTTGCTGCAGTAGGTTAGAGACTGGTCACACAATTCTACATATTCTTTAAAGGTAGTGAACATGTGCTAGTTCAGATCTTGCTTTGTTGAGAACAAGCATCACAAGAGGATACAGAAGAGCTTTTCAACTTGATGTGAAACTGATTGACCTAATGAGCTACGCAACCGCTGACGTAGGTGCACAGCGTCATCCACCTCCATGAACTGGAACATTCCTCCATGGCGCAATCGTAGGCTCCAAAAAAGTTGTGGCTGCCTCAATTTCTTCAGAGGAAATAACAACTTCCTCTGGCTCCACCTCAGGAATCTAAAAAAAAAATGAGAATACAACCCTGATGGACAATAGTTTCATAAACTCTTAACTGTTTCAAATATGATAATTTCCGATGTATAATTGTCCGGCTTTGAAATATTTACGAAGGTGATGAACACCAATCTGTCTCGCTAGACATAGGTTAGCAAAAAATACGCTGCTTGCAGACCTCTTTAACAATGTTCCACGTATCCACGTCTACGTCGTCTTCAGCCACTTCAACACTGCTCTTCATCGGCGCTGTAAGAGAGATGCCGTCGATACTTTGCAGTCAGAATTGATGAAATTTTGAGGAATAGGGAACTTTTGCTTTTGACATTCCATTGCAGCAATTGACTCCTGTAAGATGTAGTTTATGCATAAAGATGGCATTGCCGAATCTGTAAAATAGAAGCTGATTGGGTGTTTCCACTTAATCGCAATTCCAGAAGCCATAACACAAAACACGGATGTGGCCATTTTCTTGCGTTGGCCACCGAGAATAGTTTCAAATCCAATTATGGCATCCTTCTCTCGGTTGTACGATAAGTCTTTCCTGTGCGACATCTCATCCACAAGAAGGAAACAAAGTTCATCTCTAGCACTGACGGGTTCTACCTTCATTTTCAACATTGACACACTTTTAGCACTTCTACCAGGACGAACCTGGAGTTGTTTGATCAATGCATGATGCACAGTCGAAAGTGAGAGTAAAGGAGTGTTTACACTAGGGGACATTTCGGCCGTGAGGCGCGACTCGTGTATACGAGGCTCACCACTGAGGCTCATATTTGTGTGTGTGAGCCCGAAGTACCCTATTCGTTCTGATCGAATTCGTGAGGCGAATATTTTAATGAAAATGAACGAATATAGTAACATTCTGCTCATGCAAATAAAAAAGAGATTACGTAGCTTACGATGCAGCAACAATATTCACACAAGCTTGTCGACAGCAATCCACATAACATAGCAGCTGGCCACACACTGACTGGTTTTGAGCAGCGCGCGCTCCGTGGCTCGCTCAATGTCTAGTTTAAACGCTCATGGCTCATGTGAAGCGCCACACGAGGCATCTACGCGTGAGCCTGGGACAAAATGTAGACCAGTATAAACAGAGCTTAATGGTATCATGTTCCTCATCAGTTGATAGTGGGCCTCTGATGAGCTTACAAGAATGTTCACAGCGAGCCACTTGTGATACATGGTGTATGATCCCTCGCCCCTTAATTTGTGCTTAACAAATGCACTGAGATAAGGACCAAGTCCGCCACTTACACTTCTCAGGAAATTATCTGTATTTAACCTCTTCTACCGTACCTTTGATTTCCTCTTGAGCCTTTTCTTAATTTTTTTATGAGGAACTGGTTTGCTGTCTTCAATGGCAATCGTCGTTCCAGAAAGAGAGGCGAACAACCGTCGCTTACAAGGGACCACTGAAGGACCAGTGTCTTCCAACAAGGAACTGCTTCTTTTGCCACACGAATTCTGCAACAAGTTCACGAAAATTAGACTGCATATTATATTTACTTCCACAACTAGAAGAAAGTATTAATTGCAAACATAAACCAAACTTTAACTTAATTGAAAGTTAAGGTTTTGAATACAACACATCTAATAACAAAATTTGCCACATTTAATCTTTATGGATAAGAGTAACAGTTCTGGTCAGTACTCTTTCTCCAAGGTTACTTAGATTAAACTATGAATGAGTTCAAACATCCCTAATGGTATAAAGTGAGTATCAATGACAGATAGGAGAGCCCTATTCAGTACCCAAGAAAGTCAGTGAGTACCGCGAGCCCACCCTTCTAATGAATCAAGCATTGTAATTGGATGCATTGTGCAAGGAGGCAAACCTAAATGTATACATTAATTCAATTCCAAGGACACTGAAGGAATAAAGCATAGTTTGGAAATATGCTGCGAGAATCAGGTGTTAATTATATTATACCCAGTGAAATGATCAGAGAGGTAAATGAGTCCAAGTGAATATGGTATTGACAATGATGGAAATGAGAGCAGATAGTTCTCACAATAATTCTATAAACGCTGCTGTGCCTTATAACATTGTGAATGTGATTACTTATCAGTCTTTCGAGCCTTTGGTGCTAGCACTCATCCAAAGCTGTCCAATTCTGGCTTGCAACTTGAAAATTTCATCCCTCAACAATTCAAAGACACTTCAATGATGTACGAACTCAGTGGTTATTTCAACACGACCAACCAGTGTTGTTCCCCTCCTCGAAGATGAACAGCATTGTTTGCTGGAAGCACTGATAGCAGGCCTTGAGGTGCCAAGAGTGGCAGGCCTTGAGGTGCCAAGAGTGGCAGGCCTTGAGGTGCCAGGAGTGGCAGGCCTTGAGGTGCCAGGAATGGCAGGCCTTGAGGTGTCAGGAGTGGCAGCTCTTGAAGTGCTAGGAGTGGCAGCTCTTGAAATGCCAGTGGTGGAAGGCCTTGAGGTGCCAGGAATGGAAGCCCTTGAAGTGCCAGGAGTGGAAGCCCTTGAAGTGCCAGGAGTGGCAGCTCTTGAGGTGCCAGGAGTGGCTGGCCTTGATGCCCCAGGAGTGCCAGGTCTCGTTGCATCAAGAGCAGGAGATACAGAACCAGCAGCTGATGAAGAAATAAGGAAATAAATTGGGAACAGTGATTTGGCATCTTGAATGAAATTGATCCGCACTATACAATGAGTAGTATTGCTAACAACCTCAATTTTTTTGAACTTCTATATCATGGCATCGGCTAGTGATGCTTTAATAGAATATAAGTTAGTTTAAGGCTTCATGACCATAACATGATTTCACAGAGCAAGTAAAAGGGAATGAGTAATATACTCGCAGGGCAAAGTACCATTCAATAATAATCCCCATGAACAAAAGAGCCATTAAGCTCTTGTTATTTACTCAAATTTACATTAGACTCATTTCATAAGGTGCTTCCAACTGTCCCGACATGGTTTCCCGAATTACCCCAGGTTACTAGACTGAATGCATTTTGTCTGACTGAAATTTTGTCTGAAAATGTCTGACAAAGAGATATGTAACTTGAACGTGATGGCCGATTGTCTCGGGCCTTTGTAACGGCCTAAAATTCCCAAAAACACAATAGTCATGAAAAATTCAGCGCCTGTGTATTAGACTTTTATGATGAACAGGAGCAACCAATCCCTCATGTCACAAGCAACCATTGTATGGTATTACTGGGATAACCAGCACGTCAGAAGCTACCCTCAGGCATGGCAGGACACTACAACCCACTCTACATGACTAACTCAATCTAGTCAGTGTCTCAAACTCCAGGCATGTATAATAAAATTTGTTATAGCATCTACAATAATTTAATTACAATCCTTATCCAGTCCAGCCAGACAAATCATACCAGTCATTTTGAGCACATCTGGCAAATCACACATTCTCTCCATACCGCTCAAACAACACATTCAGGAAGGTCTCCCTCTCCTTCTCATACTTACTATGTACAATCCAAGGACAGAGTGTTCAATGGTATTATAAGCTCCCCTATCACACGGCTGACTTAATCTACTATTATTCTTATTCCACCTACACATGTGTCTAATCCCCCTCAATGTTTACAGCACACAGCTAACAAGAGTTGGCTTACAAAACTACCATGATAGAACATTTCACACTTAGGCACATTTTTTCCAACACACAGGTTAATGTAAACTTTTGCGTTTTGCTAAAC
This sequence comes from Platorchestia sp. MABIK, assembly GCA_014220935.1. NCBI lineage: Eukaryota > Metazoa > Arthropoda > Malacostraca > Amphipoda > Talitridae > Platorchestia > Platorchestia sp. MABIK. The sequence goes on along the minus strand of JACJUY010001035.1, from coordinate 14,570 downwards.
ATCCACTTGTTCAATCCAAACTCTTTTGTACGCCTTCACCTATTTTTCTGGTCCCTGTACTCATTCCATGGACTCTACCATTCATCCTCTGTAACTCTGTGTCATTCAAACATTTTTGTATTTTACGTTGTTTCTTGTTTACGGTCTTCTTCTCATTCGTTCTTTTTATTTTACGTGTAAACTACCTGGCATTCACTGCACTTCTTCTGCATCTCATTTTTTCAACATTTTGCCTTGCCACATCATGCTATGTTACCAAGGGAAACAAAACATGGTTCACATACGTAAAGTTAAATTCTATACGCATTTTTATGATGAAAAAGTTTAGATTTTTTGCAGCAAGAAAAATTTCAACCAACAAATGCGGAATTTTTTGCACTTTTGCAAGCAACAAAAGCTCCATCATTTTTTAATGTAGAATATTTATTCTGGTTTCCTTTGTATGTACTCAGGTTTCTAACTGATTTCATCGAGAACAAGGAATCACGTTACGTAAAGAGGGTGTAGAAGACTCGCCTCCGTAGCATTTGCTTTAGTACCGTACGATACAACGATAGTTGTAATTATGCCTGAAATTTTCAATCCAGGCACACGAGGAAAAGATGTCTTCTAGTCAACAGCCTAGGTTTCCCGATGATTCGGTGAGAAGCACTTCTTGCGTTTAAGCATTGAATTGTACTAAAATAAATGTGTTACGTTGTCAGTTACTTAGAAGAGTATTGCCTTTAATAATTTTCATGAACTTGCGTAGAGTTGTGTGTAAATCATTGTATTTGTACTATTCACATCAGACTTCATTTGTTTGTTTTTCTCTCTGCGGAAACAAGTGTCAATAAACGAAAACTTCGTCTCGTCTCATCTTTCATTCTCAGGAAACGGAAAACAAAAGAAAATAGTTTTCCACAGAGGGTTGATTTAATCACAAGAAAAATGGGAGCGCTGCCACCAGAGGCTGTAGCCTCAAAAAATAAATGATAAGTTAGATTAATATTTATCGCTCTGTTTAGTCAAGATATTTTCGATTCTTTAGGTAGCGTTGCCCGAGTTTCGAGCCACGTGCATCTAGTGGGATTTTTTTGCGAGTGAGAGAAGAAAGAAAAAGGCACAAACGTCTTCGAATTTATTGGGGAGGGAGGCAAATACTGAATGGAAGAGATCACAGCACGCGCAGACGGAGACTTAACGACCGTATCGACTCAACAATCGCTTCGATTTCCGAAAGC